>JAQZBX010074052.1:0-14804 GCA_029593785.1 Cabassous unicinctus
TTGATTTGTTGTTCACCTCATTATCCTCATAGAATTTTGAACTCTGCATTATATATTCAAAAACAAACTATTTTAATAGTTAATGGAAAACTAAAAACACTTAAGGGAAAATTTAGGTTATATCAGTCAAGATCAACACACGCATGCACGTATACACACACAAAGAATTCCCTATAAACATGGAAAATTGCATAGGAATTGATAACCCTGATTGACTTTACAAAAAATTACATCAGAGTTTCTCAACCACAGCATTATCGACATTTTGGACTGGACAATTCTTTGTTGTGAAGTTAACCTGTACATTAATTATAAGATGTTTAGCAGCATCCCTGGATTCTATCCATTAGATGCCAGGAGAAGCTACCCCTCTTCCCCAGTTCTGACAACCAAAAATGTGTCCAGACAAACACTGCCGAATGTGCCATGGGAACAAAAGTGCCCCAGCTGAGAACCACTGAGTGAAATGATGGAGTCCTAAAGAGAAATATTTGTACCTTTTTTAATTTCCTTCTCTCTATATACTTGATATAGAAAGAGTTCTTATGGATAAATAGCTTAAAATGAACAAAGTAGTAATTTACAAGGCTTGTTTCAAATCTTTATACACACACACACAGCACTGGGGCCCTCTGAAGGCTGAGAAGGCATGTCCACAATCCGTTCACCCCAGTAAGTTGATGTTTGTTCTTTGCAACCAGAGAAATGGCCCTGGTTCTCAGCAGAGAGATTTGAGGGAGCTATCTTCCCATCAGATACAGAACAGAGAATGTATTAGTCTTACCAATAGATAAGGAATGGAATGTATTGTTCTCCCTAAACTGTCTGTTCTTTGATAATTATTATCCCTGACCTTCCCTGTCCTCCTGAAACATAAACCAATGTCGCAAATGCCAGCAGCCAATCCCCGATGGCCCTGCTGCCTGAAGGTCGGCCAGTAGCTGACATCCCACGCTTCCTTCCCTGGGAGCAGATGGCAAAGCAGTTGTTCCACCTCCGCGGCCATGCTAAGTGCTGACCTTCCACCTCAGCAGAAACTCCAAGAGTGACTCAAACAAAGATGCTATCACCAGATTCAAGGATAAACCCTAAGCCTCAAAGAGAACTCCCTTTCACCCAACACTATTCATCAACATAATAGTAGCAACTGCTCTCTTCTGGACACGTACTATGGGGCAGGCACAGTGTTAAAGAACTTTGCAGACATTGCTTCACTGGCTCCTCAAAACAACCCAGGGAAGTAGGTACAATCATTATCACCCACATTTTACAGATGCACAACTAAGGCGCAAGAACGTTTTTAAATAACTTGATCAACATCATTCAAGTGAAGCTTGTACAGCACTGGGCAAAGAGTAGCTTCTCATTAAATAGTACCTTCTTTTATTACTTTTATTATTTTATTATGAATTTTTACTCTCCTTGAGGTTGCCATGCTCCTTCCTTTCTCAGGACCTTTGCACAGACTGTACCCTCTGCCTGGAGTATTTTTCTGCCAATCTTCACCTAGTTTTTACTTAAACTTCACTTTGTCAGGGAAGGTTTCTCTGACCCTCAAAGTAAGACAGATCACCGTGCTACACATTCTCACTTACCCTATTCTCCTTTAGAGCATTTATCATAACTGTAATTACATAATTATCTGTGTAATTATTTGTTTTTCTGTCTCCCCTATTAGATGATAAACTACATAAGGTAAGGACTAGGTCTAATTTGTTCACCCTTTGGTTTCCAGCACAAAGCACAGTGCCAGGTACACTGCAGGCTCTTGATTAAATAATGGATGGATGGATGGATGGATGGATGGATGGATGGACAAATGAAAGTTAAAGATAGTAAAGGTCTTAAGAAATCAAGTAGTCCAATCCACTTCTCATTTCACAGTTGAAGATAGTAAGGTTTATAGATATTAGAGTCAAATCAGACAACATCCAGTATCAGAACCTGATCAACTGCAGGAAAAAAAAAAAAAAAGTAGTTCAAGGAACTGGAGGACATTAACTGCCAGGTGAGAGCTAACTGAAACAACAGCGGGTTCCTAAGACACCCCCTCAGGTGGCAGCTGCATTTTTATTAGGGATTCAACAAATGTGATATGTGCATTTAAATTCACCCAAAGCACCCTTTTCCAGGTTTATAAAATTGATCTGGTTATCCCTTCACAAAGTCTGAAAAAGAAAAAAAAATGTGTTACACATCAACGAGCTATCGCTCATCTTTAGATTCAAAATGCCCCTGCAAGCCCACAGGAAACGCTGTTCTTGGGTATCGTATCACAGCACGAAGGCCCCACTTCCTTCAGAGGGAAGAATGAAGCCATCTGGCAGGAGCTGCTCTCAGCTCTTTCCCACCACCCCTCTCTTCCCCCCCAGGGCTTGGTGGAACACTTCACATGTGCCTCTCCCTGGTCCATCTCTCTCCAAGAGAAGCACCAGGCTTTATCCTCATGGGCCCTCCAGCCTGTTTACACATCTTACACAGAAGGTTCTTGTATTATTTATATGGTCAACACCTGGCACATAGTAGGTATTCAACAAATGTTCGCTTAACCTTTTTCAGAGACCCTTTCCAACTCTTCATTTGGCTTAGCCTACCAGAGATGAACTGTGTTTGTGTGTGTTCCTTTAATTAAAAAACTAATTGTTTGATGAGGGCAGCACAACATTGTGAATGTGATTAAGCCTGCTGAATGGTATGCTTGAGAGTGGTGGAGATGGGAATGTTTATGTTGTATATGTTTGCACAATTTAAGCAAAAGCAACCAAAGAGACAAAGGCAATTAAATGCAATACGTGATCTTGGACTGGATCTAAAAATGGAGGAGAAAAGGCCCAAATGGACATTACTGGGATATATGAAAAAAAACTGGCATATAGACTAAGCTTTATATCAATGCTAAAGTTCTTCAATTTGATAACTGTACTTAAGGCAGTTACATACATGAATATCCTTGTTCTTAGGAAACGTACATGAAAGTATTAATACAGTATACTCTCAAATGTTTAGAAAAGAGATAGAAATTAGATAGACAGACAGATAGTTAGAATGATACAGCAAATGTGGCAAAATGTTAAAATTAATGGATCTGAATTTGGGAGGGCAGGAGTAAGTTGGTGTTCTCTGTATAGGTTCTGTATTATTTTTGCAATTGTCCTGTAAATTTGAAATTATTTCAAAATAAAAAGTTTAAGAAAAAAGAAACTAATTGTTGGGCATAGGAAAAGAATTTGAGAGTGGATGAAGCTCAAGCAGTTGAGCTCCTGCTTCCCATGTACGAGGTCCAGGTTCAATCCCCAGTACCTCCTAAAAAAAAAAAAAATTTATATGGAAGCAACATTAGTATAAGGTCCCTCTCAAGGCTTTTGCACATGCTGGTCCTTCTGCCTGGAATGCCCCACCTTCTTTCTTTACATAGCGAAGTCCACCCCTTTCTTCAGGTGCCAGCATAAATGGCATGTCCACAGAAAGCCCCTTTCAACTAAACTCCCTAAATAAATACTCCCACACATGCTCCTCCTCTCCTGAGCCCTTTGTTTCCTTTATACTTGTTATATCTTGCAGTCACTTTATTAATCTGTTTACTTCTTTTTTGTCTCTCTCATAGTTTGGAGTAGGTTCCATGAAGACACAGACCAAGCCTGTATCACACGCTTTTCCCCTAACGCCTAGCACAGTGACTGCATATAGCAAATGGTCTCCAGTTGTTGAATGAATTAAAGAATGTATCAATTAATTCAATAAGAGGGAATTGGGTTCCAAAACTTAAAGGCTGAATAATGAAACAAACTCTGGGAGTCACGGGTGCAAGTCTTCTTATATGGTATGGAACTATGCAAAGCTCAATAGCAACGCAGATGAAATTAAAGAAATTTAAATTTTTTCAGAATATTATTCCTCTAAAATTCTCAAAGGCCAGATGCAAATTAGAAACGGGAAGAAGTAAAAGCTTGCCAAATGCCAAATGTCTTGCAAAAATGAGAATGGGTTGAATTCTCCTATTAAAAGACAAAGACTCATATTTTGGAGGCCAAACCAAAATGCAAATATATGTGGTTTACAAGAGACTTGATGAAATTGAAATGACACAAAATAAAATGAAGAAATGGTAAAAGTTGTCAAAAGAAGAAATAGTAATAGCAGACAAGTAAACTTCAAAGCATAAAAACATAACACAGGATGTTATGTATTATATACATATAACATTGTATTATATTAGGTACACTAGTAATAACAAAACAGTAATGATACTAAGCACTTCATGTAGATTATATCATTTAAGTATCAAAAAATTTGCACTGGCATTATTATTATCACCAAGCTTTTAGAAGTCTAAAGCGGTCCCATCATTTGATAAGTAGCAGAGCAGGATTTGAGCTCAGACTGACATCACAATGAAGATTATAAAATCATGAAATTCTGACTCCTATAACATAAAAATACATTCAAATTACCTAAAGCAAATTATTAAAAATACAAAGACATGCTGAAAAAAATCACTATCATGGTGGGAAACTAACATACTATCCAATCTTCGATAAATAAGTAGACATAATTAAAAGTATATATAAAAAAAAAAGTATATAGAAGCAAATTCATAGAGACAGAAACTAGATTATGGGTTGCCAGGGGCTGGGACTGAGGCAGGGAATGAGGAGTTACCTCTTAATGGGTACAGAGTTTCTGTTTGGGGTGATGAAAAGGTTTTAGGAATGGATGGAAGTGACAGTCACACAACATCATGAATGTAATTAATGCCACTGAACTGTACACTTCAAAGTGGTTAAAAGAGGAAATTTTGTGTTGTATATATGTTACCACAATTTTAAAATGTAAGTATATAGAGGCATTTAGCTCAAGAAACTAGGAAGACGTCATAAAACTGAGGAAGGAATCAAGAATAAAGCAAAAATTAATGTATTAGGAAACAGAAAAAAAAACAGAGTTGAAGGATAAATTTAAGGGATGGTTATTTGAGGGGAAAAGCAAAGCATTAAAGTTCTGGCAAAGCTCACCAAGAAAATTTTAAAAAACAAAAATAGGAATTTCTCATTAGGAATGAGAAAAGGGACAGAACTACAGATGGCAAGGCAATTTTTCAAATCACTACAGAATAATATATGCAGTCTTATGTTAATAAATTAGAAATTCAATTTAATTTTTTATTCTCAGGAAAATTTAACCTATATTTGAAAATGTACCAATAGTGATCATGAAATAAACTGGAAAAATTGTCAACTAATCCCAGAAAAGGTACCAGGCCCAAAAATTTCCTTCATTTTGCAGGGGATGGAAAATTCCTTCAAACTTTTAAGAAATGGTATAAATCCCATGCCATTTATACTGTTCCTAAGCAGCAAAAAAAAAAAAAAAAAAGGAAAGTTTTCCAGATGTTTTGATGAAAAATACCAAAAACTTGTCAAAGATAGCAGGCCAGAAAAAGTGAACTACTTTGACTAACAAATACAGTTAGTTGCAAAGATCCTAAATATAATAAAAGAACTCTAACTCAGTTAACACAGTAAAAGAATAATGCCAGAATAAATAAAAGATTTGTGAATATATTAACAATAAAGGTAATGTATTGTTTCAATTTTTATAATAAGCATGTGTTTTTCAAAGGTAATAATACTATTTTCTGGGGAAAATTAAAGCAACAATTATATCCAGCGATCAAGAGAATTTAGAAATGCAAGTGCTATAGGTGGAAGCAGAAATATTATAACTTCTCTGGAAAGCAATCTGGCAACACAAGCCTTAAAAACGACCATACTCTCTTTGACCCAGAAATTCCAATTTTAGGAACTATAGTGGATTGGCTATAGTAATGACCCCAATTTGTTTACACCTCCTGTAGCCATGCCCTTTGGTAATGCCCTCTCACAGTGGCTCTGGCCTTGACCACGTTATATGCTTTGGACAGCGGGACAAAAGCAAACTTGATGCAAGCAAAAACTTGAAAAAGCTTGTGCATCAGAGCTTGCCTTCTTGCTGTTCCTCCAACTCTGCAACTGCTATGTAAACAAGCTTGGCCTGCTAGAAGATGAGCTACAACAGTCATCCCAAGCAACCCACTAGCTGACTGCAAATACATGAGCCCAGTCTACATCAAATGATTCCAGCCCAGACCAGAAGAACTGCCCAGCTCCAACTGCCAACCTGCAGGCTACATAAATAGTTGTTTCATGGGATGGTTTGTTACACAGCAAAAGCTAACTGATACATGAACTTATCTTTAGGAAACATTCAGAAATAGCTGTCCATAAAAATAAACATACAAAGATGTTATTTATAACAGTGATTAATATAACTGTTATATTTAGTATGTAATTACTTTAAGTACCCTAAATGTTAAATAATTGGGGGCTGCTTATGTAAAGTTTGGTATATCCATTCAACAAAAATCTATAAAGCTATTAAAAATCCTCTTGTAGAAAAGAGTTGGTAAAGTAAAATGTTTACAATATACCACTAAGTGCAAAAAGAAGGCTATGAAACAATGTTGTGGTCTGAGACTATTTTTATTTTAAAAATTAAAATATGTATGCATATTTCCATGCACGGAAAAAATACTAGAGTGACATTAAAATGTTAACGTCTTTTAAGGAGATTTTTCCCTTTGTTTCTATGCTTTTCATATTTTCTGCATTGATTATAGGTAGAGACTTGTAAATAGTTACTAGAATACTCAGGGAGATGAATCCGGAACACTCTGAGCCCACGGATGGCCACTGCTGAGAAATCAGATAAGATGTAATCCAGGCATGGAGGCCAGAAAATCTTCCTAGTATAAACACTGTTAAACCAGCCTAAGTTTGGGGACTGGGGAAAACAAAAGGAAGAAGAGCTGCAACAAGCCGCCATATCGACAGCAAAGACCTTCACGCGATGGCCAATTGGATGACTCCAAGTCCAGCAAGGTCTCCTGGCTTCTAATTTACACTCTTCAAGTCTCTGCTGCTCCTCCAGTCTCTCCCTCTCATATTTCTCACTGGCATTTCCCTTTGTCTATTCTTCATTTGGATTTCTTCAGAATCCCTTCGAGGGAAAGAGGAGGGATTCAGGTAGGAGCTGGAGAGGAGGTGTCCAAAGATGAAGCACACCCAAGGTCTAAGAATGGCTTCAGTTACACTCCATCAAACCATCCCTGTATTTCAAGAGTGAGGACAAGGGCCAGTCCACATTTGCCCTATGGACTGAGCGTCAAGGGATGCAGATTTCCAATCCTGCTAAAAGGATTGATCCATCCTCATGGTTCCACTGGTTTACTGGTTCTACTCACATGGTATAGTGGAGATAGGACCTCTCAGGCTAAGATCATAAGATATTGATATCAAACCTAAAAATTCACCTTACTTCTCCAGGACATGTTTCCTCCTCTGTAAAATGGGTCCAATACATCAATACACAGTATCCCAAAAGAACTGAATTTCTTCTCTTTTGTTCAGTTTTGTAAACCAATAAATAATAAATATATGTTGAAGGAAACAAGACTATCTTCCTACTCACACAAACGTTCATATAAAGACAAGATAAATGGAACTGCAAGTGCTCTGAATATATAAATCACATTACAAAGACAGTGTACAGTTTAATGTTTTTGATTACTATGAATTAGAAATAATGTTGTCTTGGGAAGAACATGCTCATCCCTTGAGATAATAGCTCCAGGGCTTTGCAAAACAAGGACTTAGAATCACTGAAGTAAGAATTAAAGCTTATGACCTTAAAATGATTTAATCCACCAAATCAGCTGACACTGCACCCTGAAGCAACAGCTTTTCTAACAAACCAGCTCAGGACACAAAGCACAGAAGAGCAAAAGGGATGCTATTTCACAATATTTTTATTGAAACGGACGTTGAAAAAAAAAATTAAGCTTTCACAACACATCTGTCTACCACCAATTAAAATGAGTGTTAAGGCCCTCACCAAAGCTCTCCTCTCAAGGGCTCCCGGTAGCAGGTACATCTTCATCACGAGGCCAAGGGAAGCATGCCACTTATTAACAGGCACTTGTTTCGGCAAATGTTACAGGGAGATGTGGGATCCAGCTCTCTCACAATTTGCACACACTTGAAAGCTGTTGGTGATATAGCTCTGGGAGGGCGTGGGCAGGGGGCCTATGGTTTTTCACACATTACACTAGAAAGGACTCTAACTGCATAAGAAGGTAGGTGTGGGATGCCAGCCAAGCTAAACACTGACAAATTCACTTCTGGTCAGAGCCTGCAAAAGTTATGTGCTTTCTTTAGTGAAAGCTCCTTTCCTGTGTCAATGCGATAGGCAGACACTTGCCATCCTCTTTCACAAATGCTTTATTAAGATGCTCACCAACCTATGCAGGTCATTTAGAGCAAAACAGCCCCTTGCAAACTGGGCTGAAATCACCATAATAGACCGGTTCCACTAATTAAAAGCTCAGGCTTCACGTTCTTTGTTGAATTGAGGATTTTAGAAAAAAATTAATAATAGCCCTTGCCAAACCCCTATACTTCTTGCAGATACACCCAACATAGGGAATTGGGCAAGGTACCTTTGGAAATATTTAGAAAAGTCCCTGACCCTCAGTTATACTTTTATCATTTTCAAAAATAACATTTATTAACATATAGTCAATGGAAAAACTAGGAAAACATAGATGTGCACCCTTGCATGCATACACACACACATACACACACACACACACACACACACACTATCACTCATAACTTCACCAATGATAAGTACATATAAGGATATATACAAACAGCATATATTCCTTTAGTTTTTTTCCTCCACACATACACATACATAAAGATAAACATCCCCTTTCATAACCTGCTGTTCTTTGACCTAGTCATATATCATGATCATTTTTTCAAGGCAACAAATATTTTTCATGGCAGTATAATATTGTATCACATGCTTTAACTTTATTTACCTGTTGGATAGTTTGGATATTTACAGTCATTCTCTGTTATAAATAGCAAAATGAGGGAAGCGGGTGTGGCTCAGTGGATAGAGCCCCCGTTTACCATATGGGAGGCCCCGGGTTCGCTTCCCGGCGCCTCCTTGTGAGGGCAGGCCGGCTCGTGCAGCGCCGTGGGCTGATGCGGCAAGACCTCACAGCAAGGGGGAGATAAGCAGACACGGAGAAGACACGCAGCAAATGGACACAGCAGCACAAGCAGCAAGGGGGGGGTGGATAAATAAAATAAATAAATCTTTAAAAAATAAATAAATAAATAAATAAATAGCAAAATGATATCCTTCCTAGTACATATCTTTATGTTTATCTCCATTTCCTAAAAGGACTCTGGAAGTGAATATAGTTGGGCTAAGGAAGTTCAAAGATTATAAGGCTAGGTTGCAGAAAGGTACACCTTCATGAATGTTGAACTATCCTAAAATAGTGGTAGATATTGGGGTGGAGAAGAAGATTATGAGTTAGTTTCCAACATCTTCAATAAATGAGGGGAGCAACTGGTAACCAATAAGAAAAACTAGGGCAGAAACACAGAGGGTAGAATGGTCATTTGATATGAGTCTTAAAGGTCAGCTCTTAAACAAGGGCTGGAGCTCCAGGAAGCAACAATGAAAAACAAGAAGAAAGCAAACTCTTGACTTCAGGATGGCTGTTGTTCCTTAGTGGGGGAGATGATGTCCCAAGAGAATGCTGGGTTTCTCTTCAAGCAGGCAGGAGGAGAGAGCGTTCAACAGAAGTAAGCCCGGGAAGTATAATGGAAAGAGTCAGCAAGGATATCAAAAGAACAAGGAGCCAGGAATGAAGATGGCTAAGGTCCAGGCCTTGGGACCAGAGCTTGCCTCTCAGTCCAGGATTAAGGATTACAAAGATGGGAAACGTGGTTAGAAATGACCGGCCTCCTAGATTTTCAATAGGGCACAGGTCATTTTGTTTCCAGAAATAGTTGAGGGTCCCACACAGTGCCATTCCTGGTTTCAAAGATGTCGTGAAGGATACACGAGGCTTCTGGACAATGGCTGTCATAGAAAGGGTAAAAACCTCTACCAGGTTTAGAGCAGAAGAGAGCCTTGATCCGAGCAAGGTCCATCTCAGAGGGTTCAGGACAGCTTCAAGGATGTGAGAAGGTTTGCAAAGAGACAGTCAGATCTATCTCAGGGAAATATTTCCTGATTCTGACAATAAAATCAGAGAATCAAGGATCCATGTGTACCTTCTCAAATATCAGCTGCCTCAATAAGGATTTTCAAAGGAGCTGTAGAATGCGAGATTCAAAAAGACTTCCTAAAAGTTAAACAGATCCATTCATTCATTTATTTATTCATTCAAAGAATATCAACTGTTGCTAGGCACCATTCTAGATAATGGAACTAGAGAAAATGAACGAATGAGTCCCTAACATTATAGAGATTACATTCTTATAATTAACAATAAACAAAGAAATATATGATAAATGCCAGCTAGTAATAGGTGCTATAAAGAAAAGGGAAAGGAAATAAAATGAGACAGTGGTGTTATTGCACATAGATTGATAGTAGACACATGAGAGTGAAAGACAGAAAGACAGAGACAGAAAGACACACGGAGAATTAGTCAGGGTAGCTGGATTATGCTGCATTAACAAGCAACCTCAAAGTAAACAAGGATTTATTCTCTCATATTATATGTCTATGCTTGGTCAGCTTGGGGACCTATTCTGTCTCCTAGCTCCAGGACCAGGTTGATGGAGCAGCAGTCACTGAAAGATTGCTCTGGGGCTGAGAGTGTCTGCAGCCAGCATTTAAATGCCCCAGTATAAAAGTGATACATCACTTTGGATCACAACTCAATCAGCAGAACAAAGCCACATAGACCCACGCACCCACAAGGGAGCCAGGAAATTCAGTGCAATCCTACCACTGGCCTACAAGGTCAAAACCCAGAAATATTTAGTGAAGAGCATTAAAGTCATGATCAATGACTGATAAGTAGATGGATAGATGTAATAATAGTGATGGCTAACACACATAGCACTGCTATGTGCCAGGCACTATCAAAAGTACCTTATACATATTAATTTCCATAACCCTTAAAACAACACTATGATATAGGTTCTATTATTACTTTCAAAATCAACCCCATGTTATAGCTGAGGAGACTGAAAACTTCACCAAGATCACATACTTAAGGAATGGCAGAGGATATTCAAGTCTACACAGGATAACTCCAAAGTCTATGATCTTAACCATCACACGATGCTGAATATGGATGGATGGATGGATGGATGGATGGATGGATGGATGGATGGATGGATGAATGGATGACCAGTCATGTTGAATGTCAACATTTGCATTTCCTAGGAGTGAGAGAGCTTCACCCATGTTCCTGCATTGAAACAGGCTCACAGACTTTCAGGTCCCACCCTCATCCCACCAGTCTTGGCCAGTCAGCTATGTCACTACTTACATTCTCAACAGCTCTAGCTGTGGAAAAGCTGTCACAGAGTTCTGAGTACAAGGCCAGGGGCCTGGCTAAGACACAGAGTGTGCTTGCTACTGAAGCCCTTCCAGGCATCTTCTAAACATAAACCTGTTACCTAGCCTCTGCACAGAAACCCCTCCTAGTAGGGAAAGGTTAAGTAAGTCCTTGCAGACAAAAGGAGTCAAGTTCATGCCAACTCAGGGATGGTACAGGCAGGCTGTGGTTGGGAAAAAGCAGACACGACTAGAATGGTGGGGGGAAGAGGGACAAACTGGTGGTTATGACAAAACCAATGGCGTCTGAGTCATAAGCAAGTAGGTATTTAGGCTTTCCCTTTTCCTGGCACAAGCACACAGTTAAAATAGGAAATGGTTACCAAGCATTTCACTTGCTATCAGCATTCAGCTTCCTGGATATAGAGAACACAGAAAGGCAGCAAGGAAGAGAGACCTGAACATGTTGCTCTAAGGCAGCCTGTTCCTCTGGCCTGCCCCTTCTATGGCCCATGAGGGCCCAACAGCTCCCAGCTGATGTCTGACAAATCCTGAAGCCACCAGGCAAACCCAAAGAGTTTTATGGAGCTCCCTTTACCTGAGCCAAGCTGTGCCTTCCGCTGCTGGGTCCAAGTGTCTCAACAACTCAGCAGCCTCAAAGGCCACTCAGACTCCTTCTATCCCAGGAGGCAGGACAAATTTAGAGAGAGCATCAACTTAGAGATGAGGACACAGCAGCCCACCAAGGAGAAAGGACTTGCCTTAAGTTCCCCTCTACTTAGGCCTCACCATAACCAGGTTGGGAAGGTGGAGAAAGGGGGCCTGAATATCCTTAAGGGGAAAGGAGAAATGAGAGTAAAGCAAGTCAGATTCTTATAGTTAAGCAAGGGATCCAGGTTTACTCAAGAAAAAACTAGATTCCAGGGAGAAGCTGAGGAAAGTAGTTAAAATGTCTCTATTCATCAAATGGAGAATTCTCTATTCATTCAAAAATGAGGGCGAGCTCAAAATATTCACAGAAATTAAGAGAATATGTCAATAAGAAACGTGCACTTCAAGAAATACTAAAGGGAGTTCTGCAGGTCAAAAGGAAAAAACAGGGGAGAGAGAGTTGGAGGAGAGTGTAAGAACAACTAAAAAGATAAAAAGAGAAATAAAAACAACATATAGCATACAAAAAAATAAAGAAAATATGGCTAATGTAAGTAATTCCTTGACAGTAGTAACATTGAATGTTAATGGATTAAACTCACCAGTCAAGAGACACAGATTGGCAGAATGGATAAGGAAATATGACCCATCTATACGCTGTCAACAAGAAACCCACCTTACACTCAGGGATGCAAGGAGGCTGAAAGTGAATGGTTGGAAAACAATTTTACAAGCAAACAATAACCAAAAAAGGGCAGGAGTAACTATACTAATATCAGACAAAATAGATTTTAAATGCAAAACTATTGTAAGAGACAAAGAAGGACATTATATATTAATAAAAGGGGTAATCTACCAAGAAGAAAGAACAATCATAAACATTTATGCACCTAACCATGGCATCTCAAAATACATGAGGCAAACACTGGAAAAACTAAGTGAAGAAATTATAGTGGGGACTTTAATATGCCATTATCACCATTAGACTGAACATCTCAACAGGGAATCAATAAAGAAACAAAGACTTTGAATAATACATTAGAGAACCTGGACCTAAGAGACATATACAGAATATTATACCCAAATACAGTGGGATATACATTCTTCTCAAGTGCACATGGATCATTCTCCAGGATAGACCACATGCTTGGCCACAGAACAACTCTCAATGAATTCAGAAAGATCAAAATTATACAAAGTAATTTCTCTGACTACAATGGAATGAAGCTGGAAATCAGTAAGGGGCAGAGAACCAGATCAGGCACAAAGATATGGAAGTTAAACAACACACTCTTAGACAAACAGTGGGTCAAGGAGGAAATTGCAAAAGAAAGCAGTAACTACCTTGAAACGAATGAAAATGACAACACAACATATCAAAACCTAGGGGATGCAGCAAAATTTGTACTGAGAGGGAAATTCATAGCCATAAATACCTATATTAAAAAAGAAGAAAAAACTAAAATCAAAAACTCAACTGCACACCTGGAGGGATTAGGAGAAGAACAACAAACTAACCCCAAACAAAGTAGAAAGAAGGAAATAACAAAGATTAGAGCACAGCTAAATGAAATTGAAAATAACAAAGCAATAGAAAAAATAAACAAAACCAAAAGCTGGTTCTTTGAGAAGCTTAATAAAATTGACAAGCCCTTAGCTAGACTAACAAAGAAAAAAAGAAAGAAGATGCATATACATAAAATAAGAAATGAGGAAGGGGATATCACCACAGACCAAAGAAATAATGAGTATCATAACAGGATACTTTGAAAAACTGTATGCCAACAAGATTGATAATTTAGAGGAAATGGAAAAATTCCTAGAAACACACAAGCAGCCTACAATGTCAAAAGAAGAAACTGATGACCTCAACAGACCGACCACAAATAACAAGATAGAATTAGTCATCAAAAGCCTCCCTATTAAGAAGAGCCCAGGATCAGACAGTTCCACAGGTGAATTCTACCAAACATTCCAGAAAGAACTAACACCAATCCTGCTTAAACTCTTCCAAAATACAGAATTAGATGGAACATTGCCTAACTCATTCTATGATGTCAACATCACCCTAATGCCAAAACCAAACAAAGACACCACAAGAAAGGAAAACTATAGGCCAATCTCTCTAATGAACCTAGATGCTAAAATCCTCCACAAAATACTTGTTAACAGTATTCAACAACACATCAAACAAATTATACACCATGACCAAGTGAGATTCATCGCTGGTATGCAAGGATGGTTCAACATAAGAAAATCAATCAAGTAATATACCACATAAACAGATTGAAAGAAAAAAACCACAAGATCATCTTTATAGATAAGATGCAAAAAAAGCATTCGACAAAATACAGCAACCTTTACTGATAAAAACACTACAAAAGATAGGAATAGAAGGAAATTTCCTCAACATGATAAAGGGTATATATGAAAAATCCAAAGCTAACATCATATTCAATGGTGAAATACTAAAAGCTTTCTGTCTAAGATCAGGAACAAGACAAGGATGCCCACTTTCACTGTGTCTATTTAACATTGTGTTAGAAGTACTTGCTCGAGCACTTAGGCAAGAAAAAGATATTAAAAGGCATCCAAATTGGAAGGGAAGAAGTAAAAATTTTACTATTTGCAGATGACATAATCCTACACATAGAAAGCCCTAAGAAATCTACAACAAAGCTTCTAGAGCTTATAAATGGGTTTAGTAAAGTCACAGGTTATAAGATCAATGTGCAAAA
>JAQZBX010074053.1:0-14866 GCA_029593785.1 Cabassous unicinctus
GCAACATATTCATCATAAGCTTAGCTGTGAAGACAATCACCTCCACCCCAGAAAAAAAGTGTTCAGCAAACAGGATGATACAGCCCTGGAATGAGATGGTTTTCCTCTCATAGAGGACATACAAAAGCATCTTTGTGGTGATGAAAAAGGAAAATCATACTTCTAGGAAGGAAAGAAAGTAAAAAGGAAATATATGGGGGTCCAGGAGTGCCAGGCTGCTGGCAATGGTCATCAAAATCAGCAAGTGTCCTCTCAACAGTTGAAATGCAGCAAAACACATACAAACAAAACAACAAATAATATTTTGTGAACATTTGTATTTGGTAAAAGGGTCAGGATGATGAATTCAGTTACATAAACTTTAATTTAACATAATGTCAGTGGAAAAGTTGAATGCTATCACAGTGTGCATGTAGATTCTGCCCTTAGAAGAAAAAGAAATTCATTTAAGACCAGTTTATGGTATTATCATAATTATAAACAAGTTGGTGTGTCCATATGCAAATTATTTTGTGTTTCTTTTGTAAGTGAGAACACAAAATTAGTTGAAAATAGTAGTGGGAAGTCAGGCAGAATTCAGATGGATATGAATTATTTTATATTTAAGAATAACTAGAGTTTCAGTATGGGGGAAGAGAAAGATCCATATTTGGTTAGGTGACAAATGGTTTTTTCTCAAGTGCGAACTCTGTCCTTTAAAGAGATGCTTCCTGGAGAAAATAGGTGAAAAGAATTCTGAAGTCACATCCAAGCTTCAGGGAAGGGAGGACTACAATTTATTAATGATACCTTCTATTGGCAGAGAATGGAAGCAGGAGTGACTTTCATGGCCAATGATCAAGAGACAACATTATCTACAAATAAAAGAAAAAATAACACACAGTTTAAGAGACACTTGGAAATCATGTCTGCTATTTCAATTTTTTCTTTCTAAAGTGTGAACTGTATTGGGCCTTGAAGATGACCTGATTTATCTTATAATATAGAAATATTCATGAGAAAGTGCCTAGCTCTAAGATTACACATAACTAGTATGCCCTAAGTGTTGTGTTGCTTTTATTTTCATCCATCATTTTAAAATGAGAACTGGTGCTTATAAAATTAAGAGTAACTCCCTCACAGTGTTTTCATTATGACTAATAAATAATGCAAGAAAAGCAATTGCTTAATGCCTATGCTTAGGAAACAGTCCATGTTGTATCATATTATTTCCATTTTACTGGTAGGAAACTCATTCTTTGAAAAGTTAAAGATAAAAAAAAACAGATGGTGGATCTGGGATTTTAAAACAGAATCTCTGACTTCCACACAAGTCCTTTCCACTGGTCCAAAAGTCAAATAAGTAGGAATTTTTCATTTCTACAGTCTCCAACCACTTCTAAAGGTTAAAGCCTTCTGATTCCCATATTCTTGTATAAAAATACAAATAAGGCCCCTCAGTGAAGGAGACAGCAAATGATTTAGAATCACAAGGTAATAGCTCCATCACCTAGGTACACAAATTGGCAACAACTACATAGATAAGGAGTAGAATCAACATGCTAAATATAAGCCAGAGTCTTAAGATTTTGTCTGCCAATTTTTTCAATAATGTGCACCAAATTGATCAAGTCCAGCTTTCCAAGGTGTATGTTTCCAATTTATATTACTTTATTGCAAACTGGAGGTATTCATATATAACTTTCCTGTTTGTGTCACAGAATTAGGTTGGAGTTCAAAATTAAACTGTGAAAACATTCCTTATGATAAAGTGCCCTTATAAATTGTAGCTAATATTCTTTCATTTAAAAACCTAGCTGCCTTATTCACAGAAAGCTTTTCCCTGAGTCATCCAGAAAATTACTTCAAATTTTGACTTCATTTTACAGTTAGACCCCTCTTTGAAAGATGTTTGTGTCTTCACTTGAACTTTTAACAGAAACATATCAATTATATAGCTTATATAACTGTATGTTTTTTAAGTAAATGAATAAAAATATAGTGGGGTTTATTGTGAAAATTATTAGTAACATGGCCTTTAAGAATTCCACTTAGGATGACCAAAATAGTTTGCAAAGCTCAACAAAACTAACAAATATACAAATCTATGTTAATGCCTGAGTGCTTTCATTAAAACAGCCATTTATATTATGTTCTCAAGATTTAATTATTCATAAAATGTATATGAACCATGAAATCCACACACAGCTCCAAATTGTCACCCTGAAAACTGTAATATAAAACCAACACAATAAAGTCATCAGGTTTATCATAAAATATCTATTAAAATGTAATAGTTATAAATATATTAGCCAACAGTGGTCACTTTGGACTAAGGTCAAAGCAGAACAGACAAAGAAATAAAATGAGTAAGAATATGGACACGATACTCATAATGAGCTTGGTTCAAATCAATGGTCTTCTAATTAGTTGAGTGTCTGGGAACCAGTCTCTTAAAATTCTTGAAGCCTTAGTTTCCACTTCTGTAAAATGTTTATAATTAGAATGTGGATGTTATGGTTTTTGTGAGAATCAGATAAGACAATACACATAAAAACATTTGTGCAGTAAGAAACACAGAAGTTCACAGTGACTGTCAAGAACAAGTCTCTAGAACCATTAGCACTCAGCAGAAATGCCAACATTTTTACACCTTATTCTTACCTAACCATCAACATGGCTAATTGCTTTTACTGATCATTTAATTGATTTAAATATGCTAAATATTTTGTTTGGTTACAAGTGTAGATGTAATTTTTAAATTCACAATACTTTTAACTGATCTCAATCTCTAACTACATTATTTTGACCATTACACCCACAAACATTCACTACTATTACAATAAATACTTTAAATTTAGTGGTGAGTAGGGAGGAAGACCAATGTTCATTATTAATCTAAGTATTAATGTTTTTTTGCAGTACTTATCTTGAGAGCTCTAAGAGTTAGATAAACTTAGAACTAAAATGCCCCTTATATATAAGTAAATGAAACCCCTCTTGTTTCAGATAAAAGGAATTTCCAAAATTATTGTTAAAATGTAATAAACCATTATCACCATTAGTCAGAACATCTTGACATATGGTTAATAAAGAATAGGGGCTTTGAATAATACATTACAGGATCTAGACCTAGTAGACATTTACAGAACATTATACTCAAATACAGCAGGATGTACATTGTTCTTGAGCACACATGGATTAATCTTCAGGATAGACCAAATGGTATGTCACAAAGCAACTCTCAAATTCAGAAAGATTGAAATTAACAAAAGTAATTCATCTGACCACAACAAATGAAGGTGGAATTTAATAAGGAGTAGAGAAACAGAATAGGCACAAAGATATGGAAGTTAAACAGCACGATCTTAGACAAACAGTAAGTCAAGGAGGAAATTGCAGAAGAATTGCAAAAGAAATCAGTAACTACTTTGAAACAAATGAAAATGATTACCAAACATATCAAAAACTATAGGATACAGCAAAAGCAATGCTGAGAGGGAAATTTATAGCCATAAATGCTTATATGATAAAAGAAAAAGGAGCTGAAACCAAAGACATAACTGAACACATAGAGGAACTAGAAAAAGAGCAACAAACTAATCCCAAAGCAAGTAAAAAGAAGGAAATAACAATGATTAGAAAAGAACTAAATGGAATCAAGAATAAAAAAATATACATTAGAAAAAATTAACAAAACCAAAAGTTGGTTCTTTGGCAGGATTAATAAAATTGACAAATTCTTAGCTAGATTAAAAAGGGAAGAAAGAGAGAAGATGAAAGTACATAAAATAAAAAATGAGGGAGGGGTATCACCACTGATCCCACAGAAATAAGAGTATTGTAAGAGGATACTTTGAAAACTTGTATGCCAACAAGATGGATAATTTAGATGAAATGAACCAATTTCTAAAAACACAGAAATGTTCTTTTTACATTGATGAAAGAACAAATTGATGAACTCAGCAGACTGATCACAAGAGATTGAATTAGTCATCAAAAACCTCCCAACTAAGAAAAACCCTGGACTAGATAGCTTCAGAGGTGAGTTCTACCAATCATTCCAGAAAGAACAAACACCAATCCTGCTTAAATTTCCAAAAAACACAAATGGAGTGAACATTGCCTAACTCATTCTATGATGCCACCATCAACCTAATAACAAAGCCACATAAAGAGGCCACAAGAAAAGAAAACTACAGACCAATCTCTCTAATGAACCTGGGTGCTAAAATTCTCAACAAAATAAATGCTAATCATTTTCAACAGCACACCAAATGAATATACCATGACCAAGTGGGTTTCATCCCTGATATGCAAGGATAGTTCAACATAAGAAAATCAGCGTAATATACCACATTAACAGATATAAAGAAAAAAAAAATCACATGATCATCTCTATTGATGCAGAAAAAGTATTTAACAAAATACAGCATTTTTTCTTCATAAAAATAATTCAAAAAATAAGAAAAGAAGGAAACTTTCTCAACATGAAAAAGGGTATATATGAAAAACCCACAGCTAACATCATATTCAATGGTAAAATGATAAAGTCTTTCCATCTAAGATCTGGAGCAAGACAAGTATGTCTACAGTCACTGCTCTATTTAACATTGTATTAAAATCTTTGGATCAAGCACTTAGGCAAGATAAAGATATAAAAGTCATCAAAATTGTAAAGAAAGAATACAAAATATCACCTTTACAGATGACATGATCATACATATAGAAAGCCCTGAGAATTCTACAACAAAGCTTCTAGATCTGATGAACAAGATCAATAGAGTAGCAATATATAATATCAACATGCAAAAATCAGTGGCATTTCTGTATACAAATAATGAGAATGTGAGGAAGAAATCAAGAAAAAAAATTCCATTTACAAAATCAACTAAAAGAATCAAATATCTATGAATAAACTTATCTAAAGATGTAAATATTTGCACACAGAAAGCTATACAACATTGTTAATGGAAATCAAATAAGACCTAAATAAATGGAAAAAAATTCCATGTTCATGGATTGGAAGACTAAACATCATTAAGATGTCTGACCTTTCCAAAATGATTTACAGATTTAATGCAATCTCAATAAAAATTACAACAGCATTTTTATTGAATTGTAAAAAAAAAAAATATGAAATTTATTTGGAAGGTCAAGGGGTCCTGAATAGCCAAGAACATATTGAAAAAGTAAAATGAAATTGGGGGAATCATGCTACCTTACTTTAAAGAATACTTCAATGATAGAGTGGTCAAAAGTGCATAATATTCTCACAAGGATAGACATATTGACCAATGGAACTGAAATGAGAGTTCTGATTTAGATCCTCACATAAAGGGTAAACTGATATTTGACAAGACCTCCAAGCCCTCTATAGAACAGAATGGCCTCTTCAACAAATGGTGCTGGGGGAACTGGTTATCTATATTCCAAAAATGAGAAAGGATTCACCATCTCACACCCTATACAAAAATTAACACAAGATAGAACAAAGATCTAAATATTAGAGCCAAAACCACAAAGCTCCTAGAATGTAATGTAATGTAGGGAAGTATCTATGAGATCTTGTATTAGGAAATGTTTTCATAAACTTTATATCCAAAAAAAGCAATAAAAGAAAAAAAATAGAAACATGGGACCTCCTCAAAATTAAAAACTTTTGTGCTTCACAGGAATTTGTCAAGAAAGTGAAAAGACAGCTCACACAATGGGAGAAAATATTTCATAACCTTTTATCTGATAAGGGCTTAATATCCAACATATATTACATCTTGAAAATAAAAATACAAACCCCTATTTTTAAAATGGGCAAGAGATTTGAATAGACACTTTTCCAAAGATGAATTACAAATGGCTAAAAAGCAGATGAAAATATGCTCAACATCACTAGCTATTAGGGAAGTGCAAATAAAAACTACAGTGAGATATCATCTTACCCCTATTAGACTGGCAACTTTAAAAATAAACAGGGAACTACAAGTGTTGGAGAGGATGTGGAGGAAGGTGAACATTCATCCACTACTGGTGGGAATGTAGAATGATGCAGCCATTGTGGTGGATGGTTTGGTGGTTCTAAGGAAGCTAATTATAGATCTGGCATATGATTCAATAGTTCCACTGCTGCGTATATACTGAGAAGAATTGAAAGTCAGGAGATAAACAAATATATGCACACCAATGTTCACAGCAACATTATCTACTATTTTAGAAAGTTGGAAACAACCCAAATGTCCATCAACAGATGAATCAGAGGATCTCAACAGAGGATCTCAACAGAGGATCTCACTGACCTCTGCAGTAAACAGTGCCTCAAGCAGACAGGCACATGAGGGCTTTAGAAATATCTGGACACTATACACAGGACATACAACCCCAGGAATTCAGCACCGTTTCAGTGGGCTTTACCTTAGAATTTATGATAATGTATTCCCCCAATATATAAGAGTTGGGCTCATTATAATTTTCCTATACATGGTTCTTATACCTCTTTTATTTGAACCTACAATTAACACTAAACCCATTAAATAATTGTCCTAGAGGCTTAAATCTTTGGTCTGCTCTTATGCCATTGAGCCCTGAATCTCAGCAGATTTGCAGTCAACACCTACATTCCAGTTCATTGTATTCACCCAGGACAATTAACAAAAGGATGCTAATGGACTATGCCCATCACACAAACACAAAAAAAGCAGAGTTATCTACAACTGAAATTAAAACAGATCCATCCATCTGCCCCTTGGGATATAAGTCCTCTCTCAATCAGAAACAGAGTAAGTATCACCATCCCTAAATCCACAAGATTGAAGAATGATAAGGGGGGAGTGCCACTATGAAGTAAAGTAGACTTATTATTATTTTAGTAAAGTAAGAACTTTTAACATTGGTATAAAGGCAGTAGTCACCAGAGGTTCTGAGGGGAGCAAGAAGGAAGAATAGGTGTAACATGAGGCATTGTGGGGACATTGGAATTGTTTTGCATGACATTGCAAGGATGGATATAGGACATTATACATTTTGTCAATGCATAAAATTGTGTGCTGCAAAGTATAAATGATAATGTAAACTATAGACCATTATGTGTTCATTACTTATACGAAATGTACCATGCTAATGAGGAAGAGCTAATATATGAGAATCCCTTATATTTTTGATGTAACATTTATGAAATCTAAAGCATCTTTAAAAAAAATCTTTAACAATAGACAGTACAGTGTCCTGATGACTATGATTAAACAATTAATGATTTGAAGTTATTTAAAAAATAACTGTCCAACATATAATGTGTTTTCCTAGATGGGTTCCATTAACAGAAAAAAAAATGGCAATAGTGGAAAAACTTGTGATATATGATTAAAGCCTGGAGTTTAGCCAACATAATGTATTAATGTTCATTTCATAATTTTGATGATTGTACCTATGGTGATGTAAGATGCTATCATCAGGGGAAATTTGTTGAGAAATACAAAAGAACTCTAGATAATGTCTTGCTACATTTCTGTAAGTATAAAACTACACAAAAAATAAAAGTTTATCAAAAGAAAAAAAATATTTTTGATCAATTTCTGCTATTAAAATGATTGCAATACGGATTTTGGGAAGGTGGTAGAGTAGGGAGTTCCAGGAATCAGTCCTTCCACCAGAACTACTTGAAAATGGCAAGGACTGTCTAAAAAGTTATTTTGAAACTCTGGCATCCAGAAGAACACTGTACCTCAACTAGGGAAGAGCAGGAGGAAGCAGCTGAAAACTTACAGTAAAGAAGAGTAAATTGTCCTATCGTTATGATAGCTACCTTCAACGAGACTGACAAAGAAAAAAAGAGAGAGGATACAAATAACAAAAATCAGAAATTAAAAAGAGGACATTACTACCAACTTGCTGAAAAAAAAGGACAATAATAGGATACTATGAACAACTCTACACCAATAAATTAGATAACCTAGATGAAACGGGCAGATTCACAGTAACGTACAAACTAACTAAACGGACTCAAGAAAAAAATAGATCTCAAGAATCCAATTACTAGTAAAGCAATTGAATTGGTAATCAAAAACCTCCCAACAAACAAAAGTTAAGAACAGATGGCTTCACAGAGGAATTATGCCAAACATTCCAAGGTGACTTAACTCTAGTTCTCCTCAGACTCTGAAAAAAACTGAAGAGGGTCGACTACTCCCTAATTCATTCTACAAGGCCAACATCACCCTCACGCCAAAAGCCAGATAAAGATACCACAAGGTTTGAGGAATGAACAAACATAAGGGGAAATGCAACCATAGAAAAAGTACTTATTGTTACTGCAAGACCAAGGAAATACATGTAAGGAAAATAAAAGTAAATAAATAAAAGAGACTTTTTTTGTGTGCCTTTATAGCTTCCTTCCCTAAAGCCAATGAAAGTAGGTCTGTAACAAATTACTGGGACCATGGCTCAGATTTGAGCAACAGAACAGGGCAATCTTAATGAGCTACAACAAGTTGAACTAAGAATCAAAAAGCAACAGTAACACAGTCTCCCAATACTAAATCCTTAAGCAAGAGAGAAATTGAGCATCAAGGTAAACTCACCATCATAAACAGATGCTTAGACATGAGGGAAAAATTGCAAACCATACTAAGAAAAAGGAAGATATATCTCAAGCAAAGAAAAACATCTAAGCCTAAGATGAGAAACAGGATTTGATATAAGTAATCAATGACACACATATACAGAACATGGCATACCAACTCAGAGAGTGATTCATTCTTCTCAAGTGCTCAAGGATCTTTCTCCAGGATAGGCCGTATGTTTAGTCACAAGGCAGGTCTCAATAAATATAAACTAGATTGAAATTTTACAAAACACCTTCTCAGATCGTAATGGAATGTACCTGGAAATCAACAATATATGGGAAAGGGGAAAATTCGCCAGTGTGTGGAGGCTAAACAACATGTTCCTAAATAATCTAAAGTAAAGAAGAAATTGTAAGAGAAATTAGTAAATATCTCGAGACAAATGAAAAGGTAACCCAACTTGTCAAACTTATCAGATACAGGACAGGCAGTGCTGAGAGGGAAATTTATAGCCCTGCATCAATATTTTTTTTTTAAAAAGAAGAAGTAAAGAGCTACAATCAAATACCTAATTTAACATCTGGAGGAACTACAAAAAGAATAAGAAACCAAAACCCTAAGCAAACAGAAGGAAAGAAAAAATAAACAATTAGTGCAGATATAAATGAAATTGAGAACCAAAAACAATAGAGAAAATAAAAAAGCTGGTTCTTTGAGAAGATCAATAAAATTGAAAAAACACTTAACTAGACTAACAAAGAAAAAAGAAAGAAAATGCAAATAAATAAAATCAGAAATGAGAAGGAGCAACATTATAACTTAATCCACAGAAATAAAAAGGACCATAAGAAGATATTGTGAAAAACTGTATGACAACAAATTAAAAAACCTAGATGAAAAGAACAAATTCCTTGAACTGCAAAAACAAACACATTGATGCTACAAGAAATACAGGAACTCAACAATCCAATCACAAGCAAAGAGATTGAATTAGTCATCAACAATCTCCCAACAAAGACAAGTGCAGGACAGATGGCTTCACAAGTGAATTCTACCAAGCATTTCAAGAATTAATACCTGTCCAGTTTAAACTCTTCCAAAAATTGAAGAGGAGGGAAAATTACCAAACACGTTTAATGAAGCCAACATGACCCTAGCACTAATGCTAGATAAAGATGTTATAAGAAAAGAAAATTACCAACCAGTCTCTGTAACTAACATAGTTGCAAAAATCCTCAACAAAATATTTGCAAATCAAATTCAACAGCATGTTAAAATAATTGTATGTGATGACCAAGTGGTATTTTTTATTTTTTTTTAAGGGTGGCTCAAGACAAGAAAATCATCAATGTAATACATCACATTATCAAATTGAAGGAAAAACCCACATGATTATGTCAATTGATGCAGAAAAGAAATTTTTTAAATATGCATTTTTTAATTTTAAAAAAAGTACTAAGATTAAATAAGTGTTACACACAAAATATAGGGATTCCCATATGCCCCACTCCCCACGTCTCCCACACCCTTTCACATAAACAACACACTTCATTTGTGTGGCACATTCATTGCAATTGATAAACGTATCCTGGGGAATTAGCCCTGAGCATGGACCATAGTTCACATTGTAGTTTATACTCTCTCTCACATAATTCTGCATGTTATGGGAATATATAAAATGGCCTATATCTGTCATTGCAATGTCATTCAGGATGATTCCCAAGTCATGAAAAAGCCCCCGTATCACACCTGTTTTTCCTTCTCCCAGTCCCCAAAGCCTCCAGTGGCCACTGCCTCCACATTAATGTAATTTCTTCCACTGCTAGAATCACAATAAGTTTAGAGTAGAATACCAGTAAGTCCACTCTAGCCCACAGTTCATTCCCCAATCCTGAGGATTCTGGGTTGGTGATGTCCACTCCACCTCTAATTGAGAGGCAGCTTTGATCCCATAGAGCCAATGGATGGGACTCTTGCTTGCAATTGCAGGCTTTCTTGTTTCCTTGGTATGATTATTGTCAATCCTCACCTCCTTGTTAGTTGTCTTGGGTGAGCTCAATGAACTGGAGAGTAGGTGTTGCAACTCCGATGAAGCTCTGGCCCCAGCCAGCACATGAACACCTCAAAGATTCCAGTCTCTTGAATGTACACCTACAAACTCCAGCAACTAGTATAGGAGAGAAGGCATTTGACAAAATCCAGCATCGTTTCTTGATAAAACACTTCAAAAAATAAGAATAGAAAGAAAGTTCATCAATATGATGAAGGGCATATATGAAAAACCCACAGCCAACATCTAACCCATTGAAGAAAGGCTGAAAGCTTTTCCTCTTAAATTGGGAAAAAGGCAAGGATGCCCACTGTAGCCATTGTTATTCAACATTGTACTAGAAATTCTAGTTAGTGCAGTTAGAAAAGAAACAAAAAACAATAAAGGCATCAAATAGGAAGAAAAGGAGTAAAACTCTTGCTATTCGCAGATGACATAATCCTGTTTTTAGAAAATTCTGAAATGTCTTGGACAAGAGCTACTTGATCTAATAAACCCGGTCAGCAAGTGGTAGGACACAAGATCAACTTGAAAAATCAGTAATATTTCTGTACACTAGTATTGAACAATCTGAGGTGAAATAAGGACAAAAATTCCTTTTACAACAGAAACAAAAAGACTCAAATATCTAGTAATCAATTTAACCAAAGATGTAAAGCATCTGAATTCATAAAACTACAAAAAAATCTTTGAAAAGATATCAAAGAAGACCAATCAAATGTAAACACATTCCATGTTCAAGGATTAGAAGGCTAAATATCACGAAGATTTCAACGCTACCCAAACTGATTTATAAATTCAATGCAATACCTATCAAAACTCTGACAGTTTATTTTAAAGAAATGGAAAAGGCAATTACCAAATTTATATTGAAGGAAAGGCACCCATATAGCAAAAAACATCTTAAAAAAGAAGAATGATGTGAGAGGACTTTCATTGTTTGACCTTGGAACATACTAAAAAGCTACAGTGGTCAAAACAGCAGTGCATGAGCATAAAGTTAGACACATTGATCAATGGAATAGAATTGAGAATTGAGAGGACCCTCACATTTATGGTTAACTGGATTCTGTAAAACCTACCCCATCCAATTTACTGGGACAAAAACAGTCTTTCAACAAATGTTGTTGGGAGAACTGCATATCCATGACCAAAACACTGGAAGAAGGCCCCTGTCTCACTCCCTATAAGAGAATCAATTCAAAATGTTTTGCCCCAGTAACATGAATGAGGTCGGATACCAAAGCCAAGACCATACAACTTCCAGAAAAAAATGTAGGGAAACATCTTAAAGACCTGGTGGTAGGTGGGTGTCTTTGAAATCTTGCACCCAAAGCTTGAGCAAAAAGAGAAATAGATAAATGAGACCTCCTCAAAATTAAAGACTTTTGCACTTTAAATGACTTTGTCAAAAGTGTGAAAAAAGAGGTGACTCAAAGGAAGAAAATATTTGGAAATCACATATCTGATAAGGGTTTTATATCCATGATATAAAAAGATACATAAAAACTCAACAATAAAAAGACAAATGACCCAATTTAAAAATGGGCAAAACAAGTGAAAAGACAGCTATCCAAAGAAGAAATACAAAATAGTGAAATAGTACATAAAAATGTTGAACATCACTAGTGATTAGGGAAATGAAAATAAATGCCAGAAAGAGGAATCTTTTCACACTTATTATAATGCCTATTATGAAAAAGACAAAAAAAACACAAAACACAAAACAAAAAAAAAACTACAAATGTTGGAGAAGAGACAGATTTGTAGGAATGTTTATGCAGTTTTGTTAGGAATGTAGAATATTTCAGCCACTGTGGAGGAATATTTGGCAGTTACTAAGGAAGTTGAATACAGATTTGTTGTGTAATCTGGCAACACCAGTACTAGATATATACCCAGAAGAACTGAGAACAGTGACAAAAAAAGACATTTGCACACCAATGTTCACAGTGGCATTATTCACAATTGCCAAAATATGGAAGCAATATAAGTGCCAATCAAACAATAAATGGATAAATATCAAGTGATGTATATTCATACAATGGGATATTATTGAGCTGTAAAAATGAATGAAGTCCTGATGCATGTGATCACATGCATCAAACTTGAAGGCATCATTTTGATTTAAAATAAGTCAGAAAAGAAAAGAAAATATTGTATGATCTGAAATAATTAGAATAATCAAACTCATAGAATCAGAATATGGAATACAGTTTACCAGGGTATGGGGTGGGGCTAGGGAATGGGAAGCAAAAGCTTAAAATATTTAGGTTCTTGTTTGGAGTGATGGAAATGTTTTGGTAATGGATGATGTTGATGGTAGCATAACACTGAGAATGTAGTTAACAGCACTGAAATATGTATCTGAATATGATTAAAAGGGGAAATGTTTGATTATATGTTAGAATGAAAAGTTTTAAAACCATACATGGAACTACACTATATATACACTATACAGTCCTAAATTGAATCATAGACAATGATTGACAGTACAGTTAAAAAAATGGGCTATCAGCAATTGTAACCCATGTTCCACACCAATGCAATTTGTTTTTGTTGGGGTAGTTTAAGGGAATCTTTATTTTATGCATGATTGTTCTGTTAACCCTCAACTTCTCTAATAAAGATAAACAAATTTAAAAAATGAAAAATAAAAAGTAAAAAAAAGTGAAGAGGTAGATAAAAAACACCTACTCCCCAAACAAGAAGCCTCATAAATATTCAAAAGTGTGGAGTCAAATCCATAAATAAAACCCTTTTGTAATTTGCATTTCTGGGTCTAATCAGAAGCCAACAAACATAAATGTACACATGAATTTAAATAAAAATTAAAATGAAGATTTTTGAAAAGAAAAACATAAAGAGAGCAATCCCTCTTGATATATATCAAAAATAATTGAAAGCAGGGACTCAAACTGATATTTATACACAAACATTATTAGCAGCATTATTAAGAATAAACGTAAGGTAGAAAAAACCCAAGTATGCATCAACACATGAATAGATAAGCAAAATGTGCTATATACACACAATGGATTATTATTCAACTCTAAAAATGAATGAAGTTCTGATACATGCTACATCAGGAAACCTTGATGACACCATGTTGAGTGAAATAATCTAGATACAAAAGGAAAAATATTGCATACAGAGGACCATGATGGAAGTGTAAGACACTGCAAAGTTCTATTCTCCCATAGAATCTTTGAATGACTAACAAAAACTGGCAGAGACATCTTCCTCAAAACTCCAGAAAAAAATGAAAGGGGTGCAGTAACTGGGTGAATGCCAAATCAAGAAAATACAGCTTTAAAAATGGTAGGAGAGGGAATTGGATGTGGCTCAGCAACTGGGATCCTGCCTACCATGTGGGAGGTCCCTGGTTTGGATCCTGGTGCCTCCTAATGAAGACATCAAGGTGGCATGATGGGCAGCAGCAGCAAGCTGATACAACAAGAGACCCAAGAAGAAAAACATAATGACAGAAACAATAAAGCAGGGAGCAGAGGTTCCCGGTGCCTTCTAATGAAGACAGTGAACTGATGTGAGGGGCAGGCACAGCAACCTGACACAGCAGGATGATGCAACAAGAGATATAGGGAGGAAAACATAATAAGAAACACAACAAAAACCAGGGAGCAGAGGTGGCTCCGGTGATTAGGCACCTCCCTCCTACATCAGAGGTTCCAGTTTCAGCTCTGGATGTCTCCTAAAGAAATAAGGAAGAAGAACAGACACAGCAAGTACAAACAACAAGGGGAGGGCGGTGGGGAGAAATAAATAAATAGCAATAAATCTTTAAAAATTGGTAGGAGAAACTCATGGTATTCTTGCTGGCCCCTCCCCTAATGCCTTCACATTATGATGTGGAGCAGCCTGCATTCCCATTGTGGGTCCATATCCCTGTTCCAGAGGGAGCAGAATAACGCCTATGTGCGTGGAGGTACCTAATGTGGGTGACAGTCTACCAGGTGGCAGCCTGAAAAACTGAACCTGAAAAGTTTTTACTGGCTGACTCTTCCAGAACTTGCTATATAGGCAGTGTACAAAACAATTAAGTCAAAGTAGCCTGGGGCAAAAGATTACTGAAATCTGCTTTCCTATAAAAAACAAAATTATCAAATTCATATCAATTAAAGACCAGGACAAGACTCAGGCTTAGAAATGAGACCCTGCACTTTACTTTTACCTTGAACTGATATTCTTGGTAGGTTGACTAAACTCTGAAGAACACGAGCCAATGCAGAGTCATATTTAAAAGACCATAAAGATGTCTTTC
>JAQZBX010074054.1:0-14816 GCA_029593785.1 Cabassous unicinctus
GGAATTCTGCTTCCAGCTACACCATCCACCCATTCTGGTCTCTCTCTTTAGTCTTAGACTAAAGACTTCAACATCATTCCTCCCAGAATTTCCAGCCTCTGATCTGCCATATGGAATTCAGACTTGTCAGTCCCCACAACTGCATGAGCCCATTCCTTGTATGCGCGTGTGTGTGCACGCACACACGTGTGTATCCCGGCGATTTTGTTTCTCTGAAGAACCCTGACTAAATTAATATACAAGCCCCTTACCTGGCAGTTTTAGGCCCAAGTAAATCCCACCTATTATACAAAGTCTTCCCACAACTTCCTTGTCAGAAGTAATCTTACCTTCTCTTTTACTCACATACCACTGTGTGCCAGGCCTGGGTGGGAGGATGAGACCTCTTCTTCCTCTAGATTCCCTGGGCACCTGGGGGTAGAGCTTGCCAGGTATGTTTTTTCCTAGGATGGGATTGTGTCAGTGAGGGCCTGAGACATGGGGCCCCAACTTATGTCCTGATGACTGTAGGGGGAGGAGGACAGGAGGGACAGACTGACCTTCGAGACAGTAAACCACCAGCCTCTTGACATCTCAGGGCCCACAGCAGACCAGAGTATTCCACTTTTTCTATAGGCTCTTTGGACAAAAGCTTCATCCTGACAGTCCACTTAAAAATCCCATCAAGGGCCATCAAGGACAACGACTTTCTTTAGAAGTAGTGATAAGTGGCAGCTCATTAGCTACTTGACCTCTGTTGCTTCTCTATTGTGGTGACAATGCTCAGCCCTAGGGATTATCAGCAGAACTACATCCCAAAGGCAAGCAAAGTGAGATGTAGGGTTGTATTTCCTATTCCTAATAACTCTTAATTTTAAAAATTGTGGGTAAAATCTTTTTACTTTTGTTCCCCCAGAGAGGAGAAGAGAACTCTTTTTTTTTTCACTTTGTTTTGCAAAATGTGTTGGTATGACATAGTCTCACCACGATGGTATCATAATGGCTGCTTCAAAAACCAAGCAATAATAGATTTTGAGGAATATAATACCCCGTTCTTTTAGTACATCTGTAATTACTGTATATACACTAATTACAATCTTCCTTACCTAGATATTTCTGCTCCAGGAAAAAAATAAACAGGACTGTGCTTCTACTTTCAGTCAATTTACACTTTAGTCCTAAACCTGACTCTACCATTGAGATCACTTTAAGCAGCCACACAAATGTGACAAGCATATGCCAGGTGACGAAAACTGTAAATGCAACTCGGAATTATTTAAATTTTCATCCAAGAGCTCAAATTTTAGAATCTTAACCCCGAGATTCTCTAGCAAAGATACATCCTTCCCATCTGTAGGAGCGAGCTGGCTTTTACACTCACTGTTTAGCCTTATCTCTGGAATGTGAGTGGGTGGAGGGTGGAGAAAAGGTTTATGGAGGGGAAGACAGAGTCAAAATGAAGCTCACATTAATATATATCCATCCAATTAGCATTAGTTCACTAATCTCATTGACTTAATTTTTTTAAAATTATGCAGTAAAAATGATAGATTTATTTTTAAAATCTCTTCTATATTTTAACGTTTGCCTCCTGAAAAATAAAGAACTTACCCCCCACAAGAGAGACAAGTCAAAACTGGCAACATCTACACTCCTTAATGTTCCCCTTGATTCTGACACCTTGAGTGGGATTGATTAATTATAAATAGAGATAAAATGTTTAGTCATTATTTTGTTTGTTTCTTGTCTTTGTGGTAGGAAGGACGATGAAGAATAGGATTATAATCTTGGCTCTTCCATTTACTAGTCCCAGGATATCATTTAAGCCATTCTGAACTGCAGTTTCTTCATTTAGAAACTAGATGATTTGTTTTCTCAGTAGTATGGTTTAACAATTCTAAAACAATTTTCTGTGTATCATAAGCCTACATAAATGAGTAAAATATATTGCAGATAATGGGAACCAAGTTTCTCATTGTAAGAAGAGGGAGATATAAATATGACTTATTCATTACCAAAGCAAAATGTTTAGCTTTACAGTGGAAAAACCTGGCAGATTCCTCCAAGTGATCAAAGTTGATATCATCCATATTGGGAAAAACCAACATCATGTGCCTCCTGAAATGATTTACTGAGGGCACAACGATTTCTGTGATATTCCTGTCAAAAATTTATAACCTGATTCTAATAATCATATTAAATTGAGGGACAGTCTACAGAATAACTGGCCTGTAATCTTTAAAAACTTCAAGGTCAAGAATTGCAAAGAAAGTCTTTTTCAGATGAAAGGAGCCTAAAATGCCATATAACCAAAGGTACTGATGCACGATCCTGACTTGGATCCTGGACTTGGAAAAAAATAGGATACCAGACATTATTAGGACAATAGACTACATTTGAATATGTGCTATGGACTATCAATGTTAAATTTCCTGACTTTGATCATGTACTGTGAGTAAGTCTTGGTTTTAGGAAATATATAATAAAGTGTTAAGGGGTAAAAGATATATATAGAGAGTATGAAGATGAAAAAGTAGAACTGATGAAATTGTGTGAATCTGGCAGGAGGCTTTTTGGGAGTTCCTTGTATTATTATTGTAACTTTTCTGTAAAATTGAAATTATATCAAAGTAAAAAGTAATAAAAAATGTGAATGATGGTATCTCTCAGGTTGTTTGGACTATCAGAAGAGATTATGAAAATTTGCTTTGCAATTTGTAATGCATCAAACAAATATAACATTAAATCAAAATCTTGTAAGTATCAAAAGAAAAGCTTAAAATAAGGAATCTTGTGGCAGTTTGAGATTATTTTACGAATCCCAAAAAGAGAGAGACTATATTTGTAAACTAATCTATTCCTCTGAGTGTGATACCCTTTGATTGCATTACAGTCAGCTGAGGGGCCTTTGATTAGATTGCCTGTTAAGATTGCTGTAGGACTTCTTAATGGACTATGTCAGTGAGGCATGACTTAGGTTGAGCCCCTGCCCCCCTTCCTGGGTCTGATATAAATGGACTCACATAGATGGACAGAGAGAGGAAGAAAGGGAACAGCCATGTGAAAGAAAAGACTCCAATTTTGCCCACAGCTGAACTGCAAGGACCGAAGCCCTAAGGGCAATCCCTATGCCAGGAGAGAGAGGACTACAGGATCACTTAAGCATGAAGTCCCAAGAGGCTGGGCCTATGGAGCAGCTAAAGAGGAGACAGTGAGCCCAGAAGGGAAGGTTGAAACCTCACAGAGATCGGCAGACATCTTGCTTCACCACATGGCAACACACTGGGATCAATAGCAGCTGAATTTGGTGAGAAAGCATCTCTGCTGATCCCTTAATTTGGACATTTCACAGCCTTGGAACTGTAATCTTTTACCCCCAAGTAAATCACCATTATAAAAGCCAACAGATTTCTGGTACTTTGCATCGGCACCCCCTTGGAAAACTAAAACAGAAACAGATAGACATTTCTCCAAAGGTGATATTCAAATGGCTAACAAGTATATGAAAAGATGCTCAACATCATTAGCCAGTAGAGAAATTAAAATTAAAATTACAATGAGATACCACTTCACACCAACTAGCATGGCTATTAGTTTTTTCAAAAAATGAAAATAACAAGTGTTGGTGAGGATGCAGAGAAGTAGGAACTCTTGTACTCTGTTGGTGGGAAAGTAAAATGGTATAACCACTGTGGAAGACAGTTTGGTGGTTCCTCAGAAAATTAAACATAGAATTATCATATGAACTGGCAATTTCGCTCCTAGGTATATACCCAAAAGAACTGAAAAAGGACTTGGACAGATATTTGTACATCAATGTTCATAGCAGCATTATTCACAATAGTCAAAAAGTGGAAGCAATCCAAGTGTCCATCAACAAATGAATAGCTAAACAAAATGTGGTATATTCACACAATGAAGTATTGTTCAGCCATAAAAAGGAGTGAAATGTTGCTACATGCCACAACATGGATGAACTTTGAAGAAATCATTTTGAGTGAAATAAGGCAGACACAAAGGGCCAAATATTGAATGATTCCTCTTACAGGAAAAACTTAGAATAAGCAAATTCATAGAGACAGAAGGAAAAATAGAGGTTACCAGGGTAGTGAGAGGGGAGAATGGGGAGTAACTGCTAAATGAATATGAGTTTTGGTTTAGGACAATGAAAATAGTCTAGAAATAGACAGTGATGAAAGTTACACAGTATTGTCAATGTATTTAATGTCAAAGGAATGTCCACTTAAAATGGTTAAAATGATTTTTATGTTATATATATTTTACCACAATTAAAAATAAATAACTTTTTTTGAAGTCTAGGAAAATTCTGGTAAATTAAAATATTAAGTTACATTTTCTTCCTGTTATTTGTTGATGATTAATTCTTGAATTGATAAGTAATTATTACAGGAGGCAATAAATAGTTGAATGAAAATAAGAGACAGTAGAGTATAGAAGCTCTGAATTTGTACATAGAATAGGATTAGAATCTAGATTTTATCCCTAAATAATCAATTGCAGAACTTTGTGCTATTCCACATTAACTGTGCTCACAAATATAAATTTATTTTTAAAATTGAGGTTAATATATAAATAATGTAGAGTGGGGTAGTGGAAAGTGCCACACAGACCTGGGTTTAATTCCTGGCTGTGCTACAGGTAGTATGACCTTGACTTCTCACCTTTCTCATATGCAAAATAAGGTAATAATACCTTCCCTTCAGCCTTGCTCTGAAACAGAATATACTTGAAGTGCATAGAGCTGAATCCAGCAGGAGTATCAATCCTGGTTAAAATTACTATTGCTGAATTTAAAATGCTTCTAAACACTTTAGACTCCACTGCTGAAAAAATTTCAGATCCAAGACTGTAGGCAATGACTTACTATCTAAATGCATCAAATCTTTATTTCATTTTGTATATTGTAAATTGAATATATAAATATATATAATTTTAACACTTGGCACTAGAGGTGGGGGAGGGGAGTAAAATGTAAGGCTACTTGGACATAGAAGGTGAGACCCTAAAGGCAAAGGGAAATGACAAACTGCTCTGATCCCCCAAACCTTTAGCAAAGTTGTGTGCCTGAGTGTATGCTTGTGTTTATGTGATGTTTTGTGTGAACATCAAGGAAGAGGGTCTGAGTCCCACTTCTGGGATGATGTGGAGCAAGAAGGGAAGCACTGTAAGTGAAATGCACTTGAAATCAAGAATCTAGGAGGAGCAAAAACTTGGAGCCAGAAGTAAACAAGCAAATATAAGTCCCTGGGAACCTGCAGAAATCTCGGGAGGAGATTAATCTACCAGGGATGGGCTGTTTGAGTTAATTTTATCTGAATCTCAAAGGACTTGGTTCCAATGTAGCTAATCTGGGCTAAATACAGGGAGGCCTTAGATGGTAGACCTGATGGGACGGGCGACCTTTTGATACTCCTGTTTTATAGCTATTATCTTAAAGTGTAATGTAAAGCAAAAGAAAAAAGGATTTGATTGTATCACTTTCAATGTATATAATTTTGACTCAGAACCCAATGGAGCTAACTAGACTCAATTTTCATTGAATCAATTTCCCTGAGCAATTTTAAGATTCAGTGATGGCTTTTCATTACTCTTAAAATAAAAAGCAAAGCCCTTACCATAGCCTGTAAAGTACTGTACAGTTTGGCCCCCACCCCCACCTCCCTGCCCTAAATATTCTATGTCACCCCACATTGGCTTGTCCTTGTAGCTTCCCCTACAGACCACATTTTGTATACCCTCAGGGCCTCGGCTTATGTTGTTCGTTCTGCTTGGGTTGCTCTTTCTAGCCTCTTTGTTGGTTTAACTCCTGCTCTTACTTCTAACATCAACTTAAAATATGCTTTCTATGTCCTCCTAGTCTAGGTACCCTGATATTTTCTTTTATAGTGTTGAACAAAAACATTTAAGAATTCGTTTACATAATTATTGTCTTTCTGACTCCATAAAACCTCCATAAGGTCAGGTATGGTAAAACAGCGCCTTACCCAGAGTAGGGCTCAGTATATATTTGTGGAAGAAAGGAAGGGAGGGAGAAAAGAAGGAGGAAAATTAATAATTAATTGTTGTATCTGAATGTTACTTTTATTGAAATTTTGTTGTAGATATATATTTTAAGATTTTTTTTTAGGAGGTACTGGGGATTATACCTGGGACCTTGTAGGTGGGAAGTAGGCGCTCAACCACTGAGCTACCCCTACTTTCCTTCTTCTATATTTTCACTTTTGAAATTATTATTATTTCATCTCTAGATCATTACAAATGGAAATATTTAAAATGGATAGTTCATCCATAATTTTAAGTTACTAGTTGCTTCTTTACACTCAGGATCTGTAGTTTTACATGCACACACAGTGTTGTGCTGTTAAATGTTTAACAACCAGCTTTCTAAGTGTAGTTCTGACATAAATGCTGGTTGATATTCTCATTGACATTAATGTTTAAGATGAATGTGAAAAGATGAAAACATATGTAGGAACTTCACTTATTTGTCAATTACAGGAGCAAATTCTGGGCTAAACTCTTTCTAATACTGAAAGAATATTCCCTTAAAATTTTATGCCATTCATAATGTAATGACAACAGACACTACACATTTTGAAATATAATTTGCATGATTAACATTTTCTATATCACTTTTAAATCTAGATAGTAGACCAAAAAAATAAAACCCTGATTTACAGCATTTGCTGATTTCCTTGAAGCAACTACTCACAGTACAGAGAATTTCAAGCCAGCAATGAGATGTCAAATAACATAGAGTTGGTACAGCTGCTCAGTAGTACACCATTACATAATATTTCTACCATAATAGACGTGAATAACTTAAAGAGCATAAATAAGTAACATATAGTAAAATACTTAGGAAGTGATGAGCTTTGAGTAGGTATTTGTGTTTGTAATAGAATTTGTTTAAGTTTAAATAATGGCTATGCTTAACAACTGGTTTGCAAAATTCCTGAAAATTTAACAATTGACTCACACCCATACACATACATACAATATGTATGTACTTAACAATTTTAGTACAGATACATTTTGCATTCTACTTTTGCATTTATTATTTCATTTTTCCATTATTAATTTTAATACCTTACTCATTGATCTACCAAAAATGTGTTTAAACATGTCTTTCGTTGAAAATTTAGTTCATTTCCAGTTTTAAACTATTACAAAATCTCTATTAAACATCTTTGCATGTTGTTTAAATTTTTTTTCTTCTGTATATTTGCCAACAATACTTCTAGAAGTAGATTATGGATAAATATATTTTTATGACTCTTACTTTTTTAATGACTTAGAAAGATCCACACTTTATGTATGAAAGTAAATACACATAAAATTTTTTTTCAATACACAAATAGAGGGAAACAAATTGTACAACCTAGTAGCAGTGTAGGACTATATTGAGAAATAATATTAACTTACTATAAGCACTAATGGTTACACTGGCACACAAGTGCTGCTGTACTTTTATTTGTTTGGGATAAAGAGTTGGAGCATGAATACTTTCAGGGGCTATGGAGAAGGTCTTTGCACACTTGCAGCAATGGGGATTATTTACCAGTTTCACTGCATGCGTCTGTCCTATGGCCTATATTAGCTAAATGGCACCATCTGCCATATGTACGTCTTCTCTCCTCTGGGTTTTCTTCCTCCTGGGGTCAGATTCTATCTAGTTCCTTTACGAAGTTAGCTCTAATTCTGCCCTGCACCCCAGAATGCATATAATAGGGGATCTTCAACATATTTAGGCTGTTCATGGCGTGGTTCTGAAAATTTTGCTACAACGCTTCTCTCAGAATACACCCCGTCCTATTCTCCATCTGCTTGGCTTCTCACCTAATCACTCACTTTCCCATTTGGAGGCTTACCTGACTCCTGGACCTGTTTTATTGGCTCTGCTGATGGGTCCCACTTGACATGAGTAGGTTTTCCCTTTGACTCACAGCTTCTGGGAGTGGCCTGGGTAAAACGCTACTTGTGAGATGACTCAGTGTCAGGATTCTGCATCACAGAGCCTCCCTCCTCCTTCTGCACCCCATGCAGTACTCCTGCCCAGTTCTTCATGAAAGCATATATATGTCCAGCTAACAGTTGGGATACAGTGAAGAACAAGACAGACAAGGTCTGTGCTGTAATGGAGCTGACATCCTAATGTGGAGGAAAACAATGGACAAGCAACACATGAATCCCTAAGACTTTCAGATAAGGTAAAGGACTAGAAAAATAGAAAAAAACATGTTGAGCAAAAGAGGGCCAGGGTGGATGATCGAAGTACAATGTTAAATGAGGAGATAAGGAAAGGTTATCTACGGCAGTGACGTGTGACAGACATAAATGGTCAAAAGGGGCCAACCAGGTGAATAGCGCTATACACAGAGGGAACAGCGAATGCAAGAGATCTGAAACAAGAGTGAGCCTGGTATGCTGAAAAAAAAGAGAGAAGCCCAGTGTGGCTCAAATGTAGCCAGAGAGGAGAAGAGGCATGAACTGAGGTTAAAGAGGTAGGCCAGGTCCATATTACGAACAGCTTTGCAAGCCCTTTGATTTGATTCTTAATGGAACTGGAAGCCATTGCAGGTTTTTCTGCTGGCTTATATTTTAAAAAGTGCAGTGGGGGAGAATGGAAGCAGGTAAGTCAGTTAGGTGGTTAGTTCTGTAGTCCTGGTGGGAAAAGATATTGGTGTGGGACTTTGGACTATTGTGGCAGCAGCAGAGAAGTGGGCAGGTTTGGAATGTTTTAGAGGTGAAACAAACAGTGCTTTACACATGAATTGAATGTGTGGCCGTGAAAGAAGGACTGGAACCAAGGAATAGTGTTTTTTTTACTTGAGACACTGTATAGATGATTATTCATTTACTGAGTTGGGGAAATCTGAGTTAACAGTTCATTTCTTTTGCTCTAGAAATCGAGAGTGCCATTTTAGACATGCTATGTTTGATGCCAAGTGTAAATGTTGAGTAGATATTTACAAGCATAGTTCTGGAACTCAGGGCAGGGTAAGGTTGGGAATATAACTTATGAGTCATTAGAATATAGATGATATTTAAAGTTGTGGCCTGCATAAATTCACCTACGAGGAGTGTGTAGACAAAAGGGAGGACAAAAGAGAAGGAACCAGCAAAGAGGACTAAGAAGAAATAGCTGATAGGAGAGCAGGGAAACCAGGAGGATATGGTAACGGAGGCCTAGAGGAGACAGTGTCTCAAGAAGGAAGGATTGATAAATGTTGGCCCATGCTGTTCAGAAATCAAGACATATGAAGACAGAGAAATTTCATTAGCTGTGGCAACTCAGAAGTTGATGGCTTTGGCAAGAATAATTTCAAGTGTGAGAGAAATATGTGTTTTGCTTGTTTAAGTTGAGTGATTCACTGAGTAGAGATTAGGTACTGTGATCTATTCTTTGGAAAAAGTTTTACAAATATTAGCATATTTGTTATAAAATACCATTCAAAGTTTTATATTTCTGAATTTAAATTTAGTGTATTGGTCAGGGTTCTTGTTTGCAAGCAATAGAAACTGACTCTGGCTGATTTAAGCAGAAAAGGAACTGATTAAAGCCAATCACTGACTAATTAAATTGTGGATGGCTAGAAAGGCAGGCTTGAGCAATAGGCAGGAATAAAGGAAGCAGCATGCAGGACCACAGGTACAATTAGGCCTTGGAATGAGTCTGGCCAGCATCGCTGCTGCTGATGGACCCTGGATGCCCTTTCTGCTCATGCCATCCCTGGAGGCTGGATGTTCCTATCTAATAGGCTCTCCACCATCTTCCTTCTTTTCTTTGTTACATGCATGATTCAAAATCCAAGATGGGGCACCTGATGCTTTGAGTTTCCTTTATGTGCCCATCACCCAGCTGCAAGGGAGGCCGGGAAAGCAAGCAACTAGCCTTTCTGGAATTCTAGAGTGAGAGGGACTCTCATCCCACAGTGACCCATGTGGAAGGTTCAGAGTCTAGGTGGACAAAAACAATAATTAAAAATATCAGCAAATGTCCACTACATTTAGGTTCTCAAATATTAATTTTAATATTTATTTTAAAAATTGATAAATAAGTGACCCATACCATGGTAATTTCACTATGGATCTTTAAGTACATTAAGATTATGCATTTTAATATAAAATATTTAAAAGCAAAATGAATGACCAAAACACAGAAAGAAAAGGAAGAAGATACATTTGGATAGTAAAATCAGCTTCCAGGGGTTAAGAGCTATTGTTGAAATAAGATGGAAAAAATGTAAATGTCTATTAACAATTTTTCAGCATCATACTTATCTGCTTTTTTATTTGAATATTAATTTTTAAATGTTTTATTGATACATATTCATAAAGCATGCAATCCATCCAAAGCGTACAATTGATGGTATTTGGTATAATCACAGACTTGCACATTCATCACTTCAATAAATATTAGAGCATTTTCATTACTCCAATAATAATAATAATAAACAAAAACCAAACAAAAAAAACCTCTACTCTTTAATAATCACCTTTCAATCTCTCTATCCTTCCTCTGCCATATAGAGCTGCTATTCTGCTTCCATCTCTCTAATTTATTTGTATTTATATTGTATATAGATGGAGTTAAACCATATATAGTACCTTTTGTCTAGTTTCTTTCTCTTAGTATATTTCCTTTTTTTTTTTTTTTAACCCTTAATGGAAGATTGTTAATATATTGCCTATATATTACCATCCAGAGTTTGCTTTAGTTGTATTTTTGCCTGATATTAACATCATGTATCATTAACGTACATTTGTTTCAAAGAAAAAGTCTTATAAATGCAATATTACCCATACTTATATTGCTTCGCTATGCTATACAGTCCCATGTTTACATTTTTAGCTTTCCTTCTAGTAATATACATGACCTTAGATTTTCCCTTTCAATCACTATTACACATTTAATTAGCACTGCTATTTACAAACACTATGATGTTCTTTCACCATTTCTTTACATTTCCAAATATTTACGAACAACTTTTTACCAATTCCTCACAGATTAAACCTCAGCTTTCCATTCTTTGACCTCGTTCTATTTTCTGGTGACCTATATTCTAGTTATTGACTCCATGAGTTTACACAAAATATTTAGTTCTAAATAGTGCAGTCCTACAATATTTGTCATTTTGTGCCTGGCTTGCTTCATTCAACATAATGTCCTCCAGGTTCATCATGTTGTCATATGCTTCACAACGTAATTTCTTCTTACAGATGAATAATACTCCATTGTATGTGTACCACACAATTTGTTTATCCATTCATTGGTTGATGGATACCTGGGTTGTTTCCATGTTTTGGCAATCGTGAATAACGCTGCTATGAACATCGGTGTGCAGATGTCTGTTCGTGTCACTGCTCTCAGTTCTTCTGGGTGTATACCAAGTAGTGGTATTGCCAGGTCACACGGCAAATCTATATTCAACTTCTTGAGGGACTGTCAAATAGTCCCCCACATTGGTTGTATCGTTCTACATTCCCACCAACAGTGAATAAGTGTTCCTGTCTCTCCACATCCTCTCCAACACTTGAAGTGTTCTGTCTTTTTAATAGTGGCCATTCTAATAGGTGTGACATGATATCTCATTGTAGCTTTGATTTCCAGTTCCATAATCGCTAGTGATATTGAGCATTTTTTCATTTGTTTTATTGCCATTTATATTTCTTCTTCGGACATATCTATTCAAGTCTTTTGCCCATTTTTAAATTGGGTCATTTATTCTTTTATTGTTGAGTTGTAGAACCTTTTTTTATATATTGGATATGAAACGCTTATTTGATATATGATTTCCAAATATTTTCCCCCATTGAGTTGACTGCCTTTTCACCCATTTGACAAAGTCCATTGAGGTGCAAACGTGTTTAATTTTGAAGAGGTCCCATTTATCTACTTTTTCTTTCATTGCTTGAGCTTTGGGTATAAGATTAAGAGATCCCCACCTATCACCAAGTCTTGAATATGTTTCCCTACATTATCTTCGAGGAGTTTTATGGTCCTGGCTTTTATATTTAGGTCTTTGATCCATTTTGAATTGATTCTTGTATAGGGAGTGAGATAGGGGTTTTCCTTCATTCTTTTTGGTTATGTTGAACAGATTGTTTTGTCCCAGTAATGTGGACCTGGTAGGTTTGTCAAAACCAGTTGACTGTAAAGGTGAGGGTCAATTTCTGGACTCTCAGTGCTATTTCATTGATCAATGGGTCTATCTTTATGCCAATACCATGCTGTTTTGAACATTGTAGCTTTTTTTAAAAAAATTATTTATTTTAAAGAAACTTTAGATTATATAAATGTTACATAAAAAATATAGGGGATTCCCATATGCCCCACTCCCTCCCCCTCCCACGCTTACCCACATTTACAACAGCCTTCATTAGTATGGTACATTTGTCACAATTGATGAACACATATCATCCACTAACCGTGGATTATAGTTTACATTATCGTTTACACTAGGCCCCACGCAATTATGTAAGCTATGGCAAAATATTTAATGGCCTGTATCTGTCATTGCAATGTCATGCAGGACAATTCCAATGTTCTGAAAAAGCCCCCATATTGCACCTCTTTTTCCCTCTCCCTCAGAACCTCCGGTGGTCACTGCCTCCACATCAATGATAACAGTTCTTCCATTGCTAGAATAACAATAAGTCTATAGTAGAATAATAGTAAGTCTACTTTAGTCCAATCTTGAGGATTTTGGGATGGTGATGCTCACTCTGCTTCTAAATGAGAAGGGGCTTAGATCCAACGGGGCAGATGGATGGGACTATCTTACTTGCAGTTGCATACGCTCTCTGTTCCTTGGGATGGGCATTGTCCATCATCATCAGCTTGTTAGTTGTCCTGGGGAGTCCAATGAACAGAGAGTAGGTGTTGCAATTCTGCTGAGATTCAGGGTCCAACTGGCATATGGATGGACCAAAGATTTAAGTCTCTTGGACATACACCTATCAAGTCTAGTACTAACTATGTTCAAATAGAAGGAGCAGAAGGGCCATTTGTAGGGAAAACACAACTGAGTCCAACTCTGTCACACTGGGGAGCATAAATTCCAAGGTAAGGTCCACTGGCAGGGAGCCAAATTCTTGAGCCATCTACCCTGCCTATAGTGTCTGGATGTCTCTAGAGCCCTCAGGAACCTTACTATTTGAGGCAATGTTTACTGTGGCAGTCACTGAGATCCTGCTGAGACATGCATAAGCGTAACCTCTGAAATGACCTCCTGACTCACTTTGAAATCTCTTAGCCATAAGAACTCATTTGTATTTAACATTTCCCCCTTATGATCAAGGTCTTTTTCCAGGTGCATTGCTAGTTGGTGCTTGGTAATAACCATAAGTTCCAGGGAGTCTCATCCCCGGGAGTCATGTCCCACACCGGGGGAGGATAGTGTGCTTATATGCCGAGTTTGGCTTAGAGAGAGGCCACATTTGAGCAACAAGGAGGCCCTCAGGCAACATATACTACTAGGCTAAGTTTCAGTTTCAAAAGAAAGGGTTCAACCATCAATATCAAGGGCCCAGCACAATTGAGAACTGTAGCTTTGTAGTATGTTTAAAGGTCAGTAAGTGAGAGTCCTCTCATATCATTCTTCTTTTTCAGGATGTTTTTGGCTATTCAAGTTCCCTTTTCCTTCCAAATAAATTTGATAATTGCCTTTTCTATTTCTTTAAAAGTATGCTGTTGGAATTTTGACTGGTATTGCATTGAATCTATAAATCAATTTGGGAAGGATTGATATCTTTACGATATTTAGTCTTCCAATCCATGAACACAGAATGTCTTTCCATTTGTTTAGGTCTTCTTTGATTTCTTTTAGCAGTGTTTTTTTTTTTTCTCCTCTGAGATGGCTCCCTCATCTGTCTGCTCATTGTCTGCTCTCTGTGTCTGCTCGCTAAGTCTGCTCATTGTCTCTGCTCATTGTGTCTGCTCTTTGTGTCTGCTCATTGTGACTGCTTGTTGTGTCTGCTCATTGTGTCCACTCATTGTCTGCTTGTTGTGTCTGCTGGTTGTCTGCTCATCTTCTTTAGGAGGCACTGGGTACTGAACCTGGGACTTCTCATGTGGGAGGCGGGTGCCCAACCGCTTGAGCCACATCTACTCCCTGCTCATTGTGTCTACTCATTGCATTAGCTCATTGCATCAGCTCATTGCATCTGCTTGTCTTCTTTAGGAGGCACCAGGTACCAAACCTGGGACCTCCCATGTGGGAGGTGGGTGCCCAACTGCTTGAGCCACATCTGCTTCCTGCTCATTGTGTCTACTCATTGCGTTAGCTTGTTACATCAGTTCATTGTGTCTACTCGTCTTCTTTAGGAGGCACTGGGACTGAATCCAGGACCTCCCATGTGGGAAGTGCACGCTCAACTGCTTGAGCCACATCTGCTCCCATTTAGTAGTTTTTTTGTAGTTTTCTGAATACAGGTCCTTTACATCTTTGGTTAAATTGATTCCTAGATATTTGTGTCTTTTTGTTGCTATTGTAAATGGATTTTTTTCTTGATTTCCTCCTCAGATTGTTCATGAATAGTGTACAGAAACTTTACTGAGTTTTGTGTGTTGGTTTTGTATCCTGCCACTTTGCAGAACTCATTTATTACCTCAAGTAGCTTCATTGTAGACATTTCAGAATTTTCTAAATATAAGATCATGCCATCTGTGAAAAGAGGAATACTTCCTCTTTACCTTTTTGGATGCCTTTTTAAAATTTTTCTTGTGTAATTGCTCTAGCTAGAACTTCTAGTGCAATGTTGAATAACAGTGGTAACACTGGGCATCTTTGTCTCGTAACTGATCTTAGAAC
>JAQZBX010074055.1:0-14813 GCA_029593785.1 Cabassous unicinctus
GAAAGCTCTTATGGCAATATGACAAGGAAGGGTTACTGGTTTAGGGTGTTGGATGGGGGGGCATTTGGGACAGGGCACACCTGAGGCAGGCTTCTAGGGAGTGTGTGAGTGTTCATTTTGTCATAATGTGTTGTATCAGTGGTTGGAGACCCACATAATGAGCGGGAAGGAGTTGGACTCCCAGCCTGGGGAGGACAGATATGTTCTCAAACAGAGGTGCAGGAGTACCTCGAGAGCATGGGAGGTTCCTAATGGGGGCGGACAAACCAGTATGTTAAGACTTCAGTGTTGTTGCAAGTAAATATGAATCTTGTCATCCAAAGAGTGAAGCCTGGTGGTCACCTTGGGTCCAAAGGGGAGGGGAAGGTAGGAACAGAATAGATGGAACAGGGGGTATTTAATGGGCAACGGAAATGTTCTGCATGTTCTTGCAATGATGGACACAGGCCGTGTTAAATATCAAAACTTATAAAAGTGTATGGTCTAAAATGTAAACTGTAATGTAAACCATTGACCATGGTTGGTAGCTATGTTTCACTATTTGTATATCAGTTGTAACAAATGTACCATCCACATATAAAAAGGTATTAATATGGGAAGGGGAAAAAGGGAAGGATGTTGGGTATGTGAGAGTCCCCTGTATTCTGTATGTGACTTCACAGTGACTGAAAACTTTTTTGAAAAAAAAAAAGTAAGACACTGGGGAATAAATAAAAAATATGTCACTGTACATACAGGCCAACAGATATTACAGTGATGAAAGGCAAAATGTCAAAAACTTTTAAAAAATATTTTTCATTATTTTTTAATATCCCGATTTTTAAAAATTTATTTTAGTTTTTAAAATTTTTATGTATTTTATTTCTTGTATTTAAACCTATCATATTATTTCATTTTCCTATTAATTGTATTTGGCTATTTTATTGGCTTCATTTTTGAAGAAGCTGTGGATCACAGAAGGGTTACAACTGTGGCAGGGGAGGATCATTGGTGTGGGGTGTCAGTGATGGGGGATACATGGGAGGAAGTTCACCTGGGCATATATATAAGATATATAATTGTGTTCAAATGTACATGGGGCATTGTCACAGTGGGTGTAGATTCACACAATAACTGAAAGAATATTGACTTCCCATCCTGGAGAGCTCTGCCACATTCTCTAATGGGACAGCAACAATCTCCCAAGTACAGGGGCGATGACTAGTGAAGGAGGATGGTCCATTGATGGGCCCTTGATGTTGACGACTAGGCTTCTGAGCCTTTGTTCCTGAATTTGAAACTTAGTCTTGTATTATAGGGTACCTAGAGTTACCTCCTGAGAGCCTCCTTTTTGCTCAATTGTGGACTCTCTCTAAGCCAAACTCAGCATATAAATGCATTACCTTCCCCCCAGCAGGGGACATAACTCCTGGGGATGAGTCTCCCTGGCACAGGGGGATTACTACCAAGCACCAACTAGCAATGCAACTGGAAAAAGACCTCGAATAAAAGGGGAAAACGTAAAGACAAATGAGTTTATATGGCTAAGAGGCTTCAAAGTGAGTGGGGAGGTCATCCCAGGGGTAATGCTTGTGCACGTCTCAGCAGGATCTCGTAGACGGCCAAAGTGGATACTACCCCAAATAGTGGGGCTCCTGAGGGCTCTGGAGACACCCAGGTCCTATGGTCAGGGCAGATAACTCCAGAGTTTGGTGCCTTGCCAGTGGGCCCTACTTTGGAGTTTGTGCTCCTGAGAGTGACAGAGTTGGACTCAGTTATGGCTTCCCTACACATGGCTCATCTGTCCCTTCTGTTTGAACCTATACTTGGTGCTGGAGTTGGTAGGTGTACGTCCAAGAGACTTAAGTCTTTGGGCTGTCCATGTGCCAGCTGGGCCCTGAGCCTCAGCGGAGTTGCAACACCTACTCTCCAGTTCATTGGACTCACCCAGGACAACTAACAAGGAGGTGAGGGTTGACAACCATCACAAGGAAACGAGAGAGCCTACAACTGCAAGCAAGAAAGTCCTATCCATCAGCTGTATGGGATCGCCGAAGCCCCCTCTCAATTAGAGGAGGAGTGGGCATCACCATCCCAGAATCCTCAGGACTGGGGAATGAACAATGGACTAGAGTAGACTTACTGGTATTCTCCTATAGACTTATTATGATTCTAGCAATGGAAGTAATTACAACATTGATGTGGAGGCAGGGGCCACTGGAGGCTCTTTGGCCAAGGAGAGGGGAAAACAGGTGTAATATGGGGGCATTTTCAGGACTTGGGAGTCATCCTGAATGACGTTGCAATGACAGATATGGGCCATTATATATCTTCCCATAACCTAAAGAATTGTGGGGGAGAGAGTATAAACTACAATGTGAACTATAATCCATGCTCAGTTGCAATGCCCCAAAATGTGTTTATCAATTGCAATGAATGTGCCACACTAATGAAGGATGTTGTTAATGTGGAAAAATGTGGGAGGTATGGGGAGCAGGGCATATGGGAATCCCTATATTTTTTATGTAACATTTATGTAATCTAAGTATCTTTAAAATACATACATACATTTTAAAAAGGCATGGAGGATGGAATGCGAAGGTCTAGACTAATTACGTCAAACCTCAGTCTCATTGAGATTAAAGAGAGGAATCTATCCTGCCGTGGCCACCCGGCCTGCCAATCCAGCGCGCACCTGCTCCGGAGGCATATCCTGACTGCAGCGGAAATGGACAAAGCAGAGGCGCCTGGATGCCACAGTCCTTGAACTGGTACCACATGCATGTGGCGACCCTCTCCAGCTGGGCCAGCATTTATCTAATGACAAACCAGACATTTCCAGGCAGCGAGCAACCCTCAGTAACTTCGCTTTCCTTATTAATATGGGGCCGGGCAGGTCACAGTCTCTTGGCTCTGAAAGACCTACTCCACGCTCCTTCCCACAGGTCATCCACGGGAGTCTTCTTGGGTCCTGCTGGATCCAGTTCCCAACTTGACAGGATGACTTTTTACTCTGTATTCAATTGTTTCTAATAGTCTCTGTTTTTCCTTTAGCAAGATGAACCTTGGGAATTTTCCAGAACCAAGAATGACATGAACTCCTAAAAGAATAAAAATAATGTATGTCTATTCCCAATAGTAGACAAAAGATAATGGCGTAAGGGGAGAAGAGTGTGCAGTTAATCTAAAATAAGGCAAAAAAGGGGGGAAAGAATAGAAAAATGTATTAAAATATCACAAAATAATTTAAGATAAAAAAAGCCAGACATTTGATAACAAAAAAAGTGAAGCATCTAAATAGATCAGTACAATTTAAGGCACAAGCTTTGTTATAATATTAAAAAGAAGCCTAATTTAGCTCTATGCTTATTACAAGAAACTAGCCTGAAGAACAAGGACACAGGAATGACTGAAATGTCAAAAGCAAAAGGTAGAAAAAGATACTCTAGGCAAATACTAGCCAAAAAAAGCTTTACCTCTATATTAAAATCAAATAAAATGGTTTTTGAGACTCAAACATCAATAAGTATAGGAGATCGCTAAATGATGAGAAAAATTTCACTTCACCAAAGGGAGATAGTAATTTGAAACAAAGTCACCTAAAATAGCATTAACTATATAAAGCAAAAATTAAACAAATTACAAGGAAAAATGTGACAAATCCATCATTGTATTAAGAAATTTCAAGATGTATCTCAGTAACAGTAGGCTGAGCAGACACACTAGCACTCTTCGAACACAAATTGGAAAACTTGACAATAGAGTTAGCCTGCTGGATTTCAGAGACGTATATGAAACTAGCACCTAGTGAATCGAGAACAGAAATTTTCTCAAATATTTAGGGAACAGTTATAAAACTTGGGTAAGCCCTAAGCCATAAAGCAAACCTCAACACATTTAGAATAATTATTTTCATCCAGACCACAGTGTCTTACCACAGTACAATTAGGCTTGGAAGTAATAACCTAATGATAATGAAAAATGCATGGATACATGTCATTAAAAATTTGGTCAAAACCTTTGTAAGTGTTTGGTGCAGAATGTAATCCATAATGTAAACCATTGACCATGGTTACTAGCAATGCTTCAATATTTGTTCATCAATTGTAATAAATGTACCATACTCATTAGAAAAGGATAATGAAAAATGCACCATGTGCTTAGAAATTTAAGAACTCACAGATCAGGTAACAAAAAATGGAAATATATAAAAACAATGAGACTGAATCCTAATGAAAACACTATACAATATGATTTTTTAATTATTTAACCCATGAGATTATGATGGGGGGAGATAAACGATTTGGGGCAATTTGGACAACTCTTATGGACACTTCTTCAGGTTTCTAATGCCGCCAGCTGAGTAAATTTTAACATGAATCGGTGCCCATCATGGCATGATTTTTATTTCAGTTTAGCATCTCTAATTTCAGCATCTCCGACTTCACATTCAAAATATAACTAACATTTGCTAAGTAAGCACACGTTCTACATACCCAGGTGGTTTCCATATGTCATCTCATTGAAAAATTAAATATTTCAATTCTAAGAAAGAAAGGGAGTCATCAAGCGCTCTAATGGGTCCCATTTTATCCTTCTTTCTTTTCCTGGATGTGATTTCAAAAATAGAGTCACCCTCTGCCCTCCTGGCAAGGCCAGAATCCGGGAAAGCTGAGAAGTCTCCGCTCTCCTTTCTGCCCTTTCCCCCTCAGCTTTGGGCTTTCAGCTGCAACCTGAGACTCTGAAATCGCGGAGGCCCTAGACCTCTCCTTACTCTTTTGACTCTTAGAATAGTCTCAGCAGGAGAGTTCCTTGTGGGCCCTTTCATGTGTTGGAGCATGACCAAGTCCAAGAAAATAAGGTATTGATTCCTGATGGCGAGAAGCCCGGCCTGCAGACAGCTCACCCTGTCACGGAAAATTGAGACCAAGTCTCTTTTCTTGCAGCTGCTCCATCCGTCTGTGACGTTATTCCTTCCTCCATACTGAACAGAGCCCGACGCAGCCAACCAAAGTCAGCGCGCTTACGTCAGGTTAAACTGGGTTTATAACACTTTGCTGGAACGATGTTTACCAAAACCAAAGGAGATGTGAATTCTCCAATTGCTATCTCAGTCTCTAAACTGGGTTTTAATCAGGAAGTGGAGGGTTTGTCTCTTGACCATCATGTTAGAAAGCTAAAATGGAAAAATTGACTCAGTTCCTTTTAAAATCCCCTAAGGCTGGGGTCAGTTTTCACTGGCATTCATGAAAATAGATGGCCTATTTTAGATAGATGAAACAGAGGTATTACATGGAGATATTTAAAATCACAGAATAACCTAACAGCAACGCTGTCATTCTCTTTTTCATTCATTCACAAATGATACATTGAGTACTCAATTTCTAGAATGCACAGCTCTTGGCATGAGGCAATGAAATAACGTATTCACAAATAAACTAGCATATGTAAGATTGTTTTAAGAAGTTTAAGTGCAGTAGAAATGTACCATTGTTGCAATTAATGACAAACACTAACCTACTTCTATAATCCACATTTGTAATCATTTTTTGTTGTTGTTTTCAAAAAGAATACCTGATGTATGCTGAATTTTGATGGTAACTAAGGTCCATAACTATAGGGTAAAATCATATTGTGTCATCATAAAATGTAAAAGCATAATATGTCACCATATTATATCTTTCCACAAAATTTTTGTGGTATGGTTATTATTCTTTTGTTAAAAATGTAAAATATTTTATCTGAAAATAGTTTCCACAACAGCTAATTCAAATATACTGTCGTGATAATTTCCCTTATTTCACGATAGAATAATCTGAATCCATTACACTAGCAAATACTTTATTGACCTATTGATCCAGCTTATCATCCATTTTTAACAGAGCGCCTACTATGTGTCAAGGGCTACGTTAGACCCTCAGTTAGATCAACTTTTCATGCAAGAAACAGACAACTCAGAATCCAATTGTCTTAAGGAAATTTATTATTTCACATAAGATGAGTCCAGAGGAGAAAGGAGGAGGGCACAGCACAGTCAGTGGCTGAAACGTCCCTTCAGAGGCCCAGGTCTCTTCCTTCTTTGCTCTGCCATCCTTGGCATCAGCTTCACCAAAAGGCTGGTTTTCCTCGTGGTTTTAAATGGCTTTAGGGCTCCTAGGATGTCGTAGCTGAGCCAGGGTCCAGAGGTAGAAGAACATCTCCTCGCACGCATCTTTCTCAAGAGTGTGGATGTGTTTCCAGCATCTGCCCGCAGACTCCTGCCCATACTCCGTTGCCAGCACTTTGCCACATGCCCACTCTGGAGCCCAGGGAGCTTCCCCCATCCTCCTCCTTCCCCCTGTGATCCATCAGGCCCTACCTGGTTCCTGCCACGAGGAGGGAGGGCTGGATACCTGAACAAAACCTGGCCGGCAGGAGCCAGGGTCTGCCACCTCCATGCTGGGGGAGAGCAGAAGTCCATCTGGGTAGTCACAGCCACCAAGGAATGAAAAGACACGTATGTGTCCATGAATAGCTAATGATTATATGGAATAAGTACCCTTAAATCCTTTTTGGAACTAAGAGGGATATCTAAAAATACATAAATAAAATATCAAGTATTAAATCAGAAATATAGTTGGTCATTTGCAGATTACTTATGATCTGGGGGCTCAGAGGAGTAACAGCACCAAAATCAAACCACCCAGAGAAAAGCTTATGCAAAATGTGGAACTTGAAGAAGTGTTAGCATTTAGATAATTGTGGAGGATGGAGAACCATTACTTCTCTGCCTTTCTTTGAGGCTTTGAATCTGTCGGCTTGATCTGGCACCACCTAATAAGAAGGGATATTGATCCTCTCCTTTTGTTCTTGTAAGACGTCTGGTTCCACTTTCCCATCAGTAAGCACTGTATGCTCAACCTGCTCCTACTGTCTTTGATGCTAAGCTCCTTGACTCATAACTCATTGTTTAAAGATTCCCCATGTGGCTCAAGCGATTGGGCTCCTGTCTACCACATGGGAGGTCCCAGGTTTGATTTCCGGGGCCTCCTGGTGAAGGTAAGCTGGCCCGCGTGGAAAGCTGACAGCCCACACCACGGAAAGCTGGTGCAGCAAGATGACACAACAAAGGGAGACCCAGAGGAGAGACAGTGAGAGACACAGCAGACCAGGGAGATGAGATGGCTCAAGCAATTGAGTGCCTTTCTCCCATACCAGAGGTCACGGGATCGGTTCCTGGTACCTCCAACAACAACAACAAAAAAACAGAGAAAGACGAGAAGAAAAGACAAGCAGACACAGTGAATGGGCACAGAGAGCAGACAGTGAGCGGGGGAGGAAAAAAAAGACTTCCCATAACTTCTCTGACATTCATTGTCTTCTGACAGCCACTCAAACCAGCTGCTTGGACAACACCTGATTCTAGCTACTCTGGCTCACCCCTTCTTCTGCTTCACTCCTCAGTTCTAGCCCAGGCTCAGGTGGTCTCCCTCTGCTTCTTTGTCCATGGTGGAAATTCCCACCATACTGGCCAGTAGAGGGAACTCAGCTTTTCTGTCTTCTTTCTCCACATCTGGCTAATGGGTAGATAATCTTAGCTACTTCATTAGGTTATTGTGAGAACTAATGAGTTCACTCCATTAGAACAATGTCAGTAATTAGCTGCTATTAATTTTCTTTCCTATCAGTCTAAAGAACTTGGGCTTGATTGGGGAGATAGTTATGAAGATTTTAGTTGGGCAATTTATATAATAGAAGTGACAATTTAGGTGTTAAATAGATCAGTAGGTGAGAGACTAGAAGAGAGGAAATATGAGATACCATAAAATTACAGGCTTGTCAAAGAAAAGAGAGAAAGAGAGTCTTAAGATTTGGTCTAGACTTTGGTAATGAAAGTGACCGGAAAATTGCGCAAAGCATTTCAAGAGAAAGATTGACAAGATTGACAAGACCTTTTTGATATATCTGTTGGGTTTAGGGAGAAGATGTGATTTTGCTTCCCTGGAAGAACTGACAGAAATGGGCATCTTAAAAATCCTATTGTTCTTATTTGATAATTTTTCTAGTTACACTTCCCATTACCATTTTTGTAAAGAGGTCATCGTTAATTTATCAACTTTACATTAAATCTTTCTTTTAATATATGATCAAAATAATTTCCCTTTGATATCTATATCCTTGGGTTATAATGGAAGCTCAATTTCCAGGAAAGAAAGCCAACTTTAGAAAATTTTAAAAGCTTTTTCATCATATAACACTGCCGTCTTTATAAAATCACAAGTGTGTTGAGTTTAAGCAAATGTAATTAGATCTGGAAATCACATTAAAAAATGGAACTCTTTCTGCCCCAAGACTTTTTCATCTATGCAAATCAGACCAAAAGCAGGTGTAATTTATGAGACTGTTGATTAAATTACCCTTCAGCAATTTCTCCTCCAAAAGCTACATCAAAACCACAAGAGGTGTAATGATCACGAAAGAAAAGTTCCCCGTAAAAGACTTTAAGACAGCAAAGTAGAATAAAATTTTAGAATTGATACGATGATGAGTAGAATCATTGGTACTCTTTGAAAAAAGCTCCCTGCATTCACATTCACAATCCTTTAAGTCAGGCTATGTATCCAAAATGAGCTGAAAACTTGGTTTCCATTTTGTGTTTGGGTACCACTTAAACATCTGTATGTGTGCTTTGAAACTGGCTAGCTGTGGCCTTGGACAGCAGAAGTGTGTAAATGTGTCTTCGGTTTTGTTCATTTTCCAGCTTTGCATATATCTAGAGAAAAGGGTGCTCTGATTCAGAGAGTGTGGAAAAAAGAAGCATGCTGGGTCTCCCTAAAATGACACTCTGCCCTTCTCGAGCCTCTGTGACCTGGAAGAGTCCTCCTCTGTCCTGCGGCGTGTGAGGGCACCTGGCAGGTATGGGACCTGGGGGAGGCTGGGCCACTACAGGTGCTGCCTGCAAAAGTGATCTGGGCTCAGCGCATTGAGTCCACCTCTCACAGGGACCCACTTAACTCACAAAAGGAACATGACAACAAGGCAGTGTTTTGCCAGCACAGGTGTCAGGAAACAGAAAACCCCAATCCAAGAGTGAATATAAGGAACTCCCAGGAGAATCCTGCCGGCATCCCTAAGTTTAGGGAGGTGGGAATCAGGCCACAGCATATCCTCAGGGGTCCTTGGAAATTTCCAGGCCTGTTTAGAAAGCAACTGTCATATCTTGCCTGCCACACGGGCCACCCTGGAGCCCAGAAAGTTCCCTGGACTTCTTAGAGTTTGTAAAATTTGTATAATTTTGTTGATTATAAAAGTAATAGATGTTCATTGCTGAGGTTTTGAAAATAATTTTCCATTTTCTGACCTCTCTGAGAAAATCATAAATCTTTTAGCTTTCTGCTTCCTGTTATTTGCATACATAAGCATGTTTATGCATGCAGAGTACTTTTATTATACTTTTTGAATTCAATATTTATTCATATCATGACTATTTACATTGATAAAATTATTCCAAAATATGATTTTAATGGCAGCATAAATGATTGTACCATAATATATTTAACCGTTTCCCTATTAGTGCATGTTTATAGTGTTTAAAAGTTTCCTTTATTATTATTGCAATGAATGCTTTTGAATATAAATCTAGCTTCACATTTGATCATTTTCTTAGTTTGTAGTTCAAGAGGTAGAGTTGGCAGTGAAAGAGTTTGAAAGCAGATTTTCAAATCTCCCTGTAGAGTGTTTGGATTCGCATACATTACTCCCTTGGGATGTGAGTGACCTTTAACTAGTTGAGGTAATACCGATAGATATCATTTAAAACTATTTGCTAATTTGATAGACCAAAATGACAGTTTTCTTATATAAATGGTCACATATTTGATTATTCATGAAGTTGAATATGGTTTACACTGTATTGGGGACATTTGTTTGGCTACTACAGCGAGTTTTTGTTATATTGCACCAATTTTTCCATCATAGGAAGAAGGATAAGAGAGGGCAGAGGTGCTACTTTGCCTTGGTGTTCATCTGTGATTCACCCTCCCTTCAAACCCCATCCACCTTGCAGCAATTTGGCATTGTTTACGAATTCCAAAAATAGTTATTGGATTTTGTTTGTAAACTGGTCTGTCAGAGGTATCACTTTTAATTGATTAAGTTATGATTAGGACTTTGATTGGGCCATGTCAGTAGGGCATTGAGTTCCCACCCCTTGGTGGGTGGGGACTCACAGACAAAAGACATGGCAAAGGGCAGAGTTGGACTTTTGATGCTGAGTTTTGAGCTGGAATCTGGGAAGTGGACACACAGGAGAAGAACAGAGAGGAATAGAGATGGCTCCTTAGACACGGCAGAAGCCCGGGGGAGAGAGACGGAGCCTTTTGCCTGATAGTCTACAGGTGGCCTTGTGGAGAGAGCACAGCAGCTGAGCCCAGAGAGATATGGAGCCCTGGGAAGAGAGGAACCCAAGAATCCTGAACTCTTGGCAGACATCGGCAGCCATCTTGCCTCAACACGTGCAACAGACTTTGGTGAGGGAAGTAACTTATGCTCTATGGCCTGGTAACTGTAAGCTTCTACCCCAAATAAATACCCTTTATAAAAGCCAACAGATTTCTGGTATTTTGCATCAGCACCCCTTTGGCTGATATACACCTCAATTATACGTACAGAATCTGACCATTTCTTTCCACATACATCAATAAATCCTATCAAAGCCACCATCTTTCATCTGTACTAACTCCATTGCCTCCTAACATGTCTCTCTTCTCTCACTCATTCCTTTACAAGGTATTCCCCACAGAGTGAATCAAATTACACCACTTCCTTTCTTCTCCTCTCTCCCCATTTTCTTTCTCATCCAGCATGACCCCTGGCCTTCTTTTTGAATAAAAAAAGAACATGCCAAACTCTCTTCAGACTCAGGACCTTTGCCCTCGCTGTTCTCTCTTCCCAGAAAGCTCTTCCCCAGGTCTTCTTCTGGGACTCCTCAGAGAAACCTTTGACCATCTGGCCAAAATAGTCCTCCCACCCACCCCAGTCATTGTTGCTTTAAGACATGTTTCAGAATCTTAAAATTATATGTGCGAATATGTGTATGTGTGTATTTGTATTTACTTCTGTGTTTATGGCTCCCCTCTCTTTGGAATATAGACACCAGGATGGAAGGAGCTTTATATTTGTGTTCTAGGGCACACAAGGTTGCGCTTAACACATAATAAGCATATAACAGATACTTGTTAAATAAATGAATGAACAAATGCACATTTGCTACATACTAAATATTCAAGAAATGGCATCCATATTGCTTTTATCATACTATAAATATCGTTTATTTGTTATTGGTAATAGATTGAAAATCTTGATGTTTTTGTCCCATTTACCTCTCCTATCTCCTATCATTTTGTCCTCCTATAAGTTTGTCCACCATATTCACATAAGAAAAAAATTCCTGGTGAAACAGTATTTCAGTATATATTTAAATATTCAGATTATTATGGGCACAATACATTCTGCAACCAGGAACCCCAGTCTTTAATTGGAATGAAATTTGCGAGTTGAAATGTGGTCCATAATGGTTTTACTTCAGGCATTTGGTTTGGGCTGACCAAATGACAACATGGCTTATTGCATCTGTGACAAGCTGATAGATTTTTCTTGTTGAGATGGCTTTGGGACTTTTATTTCACAGATTACATAGGAAATCTAATTTTACCATCAATTACTCAACTTGGTACTTTGGAATACCTTTATGCTAAACATATAGTCACATAATGCAAATGATACATTAGGGTGTATTTGAATTCTTAATAAAGACGAGCTGCAAATAAAATTTAGAGCAATAGGAATTGCATTAACAAATGAGCAGTGCTTTATTAACAGCAGGGCTTCCCTTCTGCCCTGCAAAATATAACAGCCAAGAACATGGCAAAAGCAACCTTTTTGTGCATTATGCATTGGCAGGGATAGTCTGCATGTGTGCATATCAGTTGGTACCACTGAGTGCTGTGGTTATCTTTCTCTCCTAAGAAGAATACAGCTATTGATAGGCTGGCGGGTAGGAGACGTGGGACCAGAAGCAGGGTTCTTAACCAGTAACTCTAAAGAAGGCAGTTAGGACATGTTGAGAAACAAGATAAAGGCAGCTTGCAATACGGCCCTTAGCTCATGGCAGTGCAGCTGCAGGACCCCAGTGGACAGTGTCCCTAAATCCTCCGTGCTCATGGGACTTTGTTCCTCCTCTAAGAAGAATGTACACATGCGTATACCAATCATCTGAACACAATTTTAAGAGACTCATGGGCATAGACTCTGTCCATGGACACTTGAAAATGGGAGGTTTCTTACATCTTGCAAGGCATCAATGACTTCAAGCAGAAGAGAACTGACTTGTGAGCTTTCAGATAATGAAAGGAAAAATACATTTTCTATATAGTAACTTGGATTTTACAAGACAATCCACCCAAGTCTTTTGGGATTTTTGAAAAAGCAACAGATGGACTCAATGATTTGTCAGGGCCACTGAAAGAGTGTGTTGTTAGAAAAATTGTCCAACATTTGGAAATAGCAAGAGGATGACTGCGTGTCCTTTCAATGTCATACAATGACACTGGCATTGCTTCACAGTTCCCCTAAGGGTTCTTTAATTATCTAGCAGAATACACCTGAGTTTAACTTTCATTTTTTTTTAACGACTTGATTAAAACCCACAAATTGTGAAGTTACATATTTAATTTGTAAATTTCTGTCTGGTAAAAAGATAGCTAGAAATGTTACCATTTTATCAGACTGTAGGGCATTATATAGTTTTTTAATCTATTAGCAAATTCATTTCAGCATTCTCCGGACTAACTCCATCAATTGTCATTCCTTGAATTCTCCTTTGAACCAATTTTACCTTCCTACTGGTCCCCCACTAAGAAATGGTTGAATAAAATATTTGACATATGCTCATTCTGTATTTGCACAAGATTCATGCTTTTAAATTTCCAAACATCATTATTTGACAATGGGGACAGCATTGCATGATCATGGTTTGAAGAGTGAACTACAGAGTGGAAGTTGCCTGACAGCGACAGGATACAAATCTCAGACACACGAGCCCCTTCCTTATGGTACGAATTTCAACATCGTCCAAACATTGACACAGGCAACTACGAGGGGGCAGAACCAAGCTGACCACACAAGCCTGGGCTGGCCGTGAAGGTTCAAGCCTACAGGGAGCCTAGGGGAGTGTTAAGAGCATAGCTAACATATTCAAAGAAAGAATCATAACTCAGAAAAGCCTTGGAAAATTGGAGCATTGGGTTGAGACAAACCACATGGAACGTAAAAAAAGGCAAACTATGTTTGAGGGCTCATAATATCAATTGCAAATATTTTACTCCTTTGACTCTCTATTCCCACATATGGAAATCTATCCCCAGCTAATAATAATAAAAAGTATGGAAAGAGACTTATGCACAAAAATGTTAATTGCCATGTTGTCAAGAATAATGAAAATTTGGAAGCATTCAAAATGTCAACAATATGGGAATGATTAAGCGAAGTGTAGTAATCCAATTCATGGATTTTTTTCTAACAAATTACTAAGAGCTTTTATTGTGAAATGTTACACATAAGAGGAAAGTGCACACTAAGTAAATCTGTGCCAAATTCCCAGCCAGATAACCACCACCCACACCAAGAAATGAACCTTTGCCCGCATCCCAATCGCTTCCCACCGGAGCACCTTCCAAAGCCAAAACCCTTCCTGATGCCCGAAGTAATCATGACCCTGACTCTTACGATAACCACTTTTTTGATTTTTGTTACATCTTTACCTCCTAAGTATGTATCCCTGAACATTTACAGCCTAGTTTTGCTTTTTATTTTTGTGTTTTCCTTCTTTTGCTCCACATTATGATTTTTTTCTCTCTTTTAGATTGAGAAAAAATTCATGTTCCATAAAATTCACCCTTTTAAAAAGTGTACAACTCAGTCACAAAGTTGTGCAACCATCATCCGTATCTATTTCCAGAATATTTTCATCACCACAAAGAGCACCCTCCTCCCCATTAGCAGTCACTCTCCATTCCTGCCACCCCACCACCCCACTCCCCAGCAACTGGCAACCATTAATCTACTTTTTCTCTCTATGGATTTCCCTATTCTGCACATTTCATATAAATGGAATCATGTAACATGTGGCTCTTTGTGCCTGGCGTCTTTCACTTAGCATGATGCTTTCAAAGTGTGTCCATGTTGTAGCATGTATCAGTACTTCATTCCCTCTTATAGCCAAATACTATGCCATTGTATAGATATACCACATTTATTCATCCATTTATCTTTTGACAGATTTTTGCGTTGTTTCCCCTTTTGGGTTATTATAAATAATGCTGCTATGAACACTCACGTACATGTTTTTGTGTGAATATATGTTTCAGTTTCTCCTGGGTATTGACCTAAGAGTGGAAATTGCTGGATCATATGGTAACTCAATGCTAATTTATTTGAGGAACTATCAAACTGTTTTCCAAAGTGGCTGCACCGTTTTACATTCCCACCAGCAATGTGCGAGAGTTCTAATTTCTTCACATCCTTGCCAACACTTGTCATTGTCCATCTTTTTTAAGCCTTCCTAGTGGGTATGAAGTGATAGCTCATTGTGGTTTTTATTTGCATTGCCTTAATGACTAACGATGTTGAATATCTTTTTATATGCTTATTGGCCATTTGTAAATCTTTGGAGAAATATCTACTCAAAACTTTTGCCCATATTTTAATCAGGTTTTACCTTTTTGTTGTTGAGTTGTAAGAATTCTTTATATATCTGGATATGAGACCCTTATCAGATATATGATTTGTAAATATTT
>JAQZBX010074056.1:0-14816 GCA_029593785.1 Cabassous unicinctus
AGAAATAAATTCTCCCTCTCGGTGGGGATTTTCAAGGTTCTAGAAGGGCATGTTTGACTGGAAATACTGCTCTGTCCATTTTTAGAAAGCACAGTCTTCTACTGTCTCACTCAACAAGCCAACAAATCTTTGAGACACCTGCCAAATCCTAAACTGAACACTAGGTAAATAAGAAGTCAGTATCTGCCTTAGATGAGATCACAGTAGGGTGAAAGGCAGATTTGCAAAGAGATTTGCAAAGATAACACAATCTATGATATTAAAGAGTTATGAACAAATGAGGGAACTACAAATAAGTGCTATCAACAAGGCCTTAAGAAGTAGTTTGAACTGGATCTAGAACAGGAATTGACAAATTTCAGCCCACAGGCCATATCTGGCTTGCTGCCTGTTTTTATAAATAAAGTTTTATTTGAGCAGAGGCACACTCACTCACATACTGTTTATGACCACTTTTGCACTACAATGGCAGAGTTGAGTAATTGCAACAGAGACTGACTCACAAAGCTGTAAATATTTACTATCTGGCCATTAACAGAAAAGGTTTATTGACCTGGAGAAGAAGAGGTTTTGTAGGAGACAGAGGTGAAGGGAAGAAGAGGAAAACACATGCATAGGCGGAAAGTCCTTTAAAGACTTGAACACAGTTCAATTGTCGTCTCCTGATCCCGTTAGCTCTATTAACCAAGAACTGTTGAAGTTTTTATTTCTTCAGGACAACATTCAGGCATTTTATCTATGCTGGGGGGTAATGAACATTTATCTTCTTGTGGGCTACCTTACGTCCTGCATTGAGAAGGATTCTGCAGCTCCTCTAAGCTTAGAGAGAAATGTTTCATTATAACTGCCAGAGGTATAGGAAGAAAACTTTGGTAGAGATGCTAGGTATTTGCCATCTTGGATGTAGGCCCTCTTCTACAAAGCAACTGTTCTGCTGATCTCAGGGAAGAACCAAATCATGTTTTCCCCTACCTATCCCCCTTCTTCCTTTTTCTTCCAAACAAAAAAAGAAAGAATAGAAACAGAAAAGATAGGACGAGTTCTGAAATCAGAATTCACAAGTTTGAACACCAACTCTATGACATGCTATTGAATAATCTTGGCCATTTACTTAAGTTCTATGCCTCAACTTCCTTCTCTCCAAAATAGGAATAATAATAGTATACTCCTTAGATAGCAAGCATTTACATTGTAGTGCCTGACTGTAAAGAAACATGCAATGCATGTTAAGTTTTATCCCACTGTCCTTTCTCCCTCTCTCCCTAGTGACTGTACAAAGTCTATTCGAACAGGGATTTATCCTTCCCATCAGAAAGTTACCAAGGCAATCAGGTTATTAACTCTTTTAGTTTCCTAGCTGCTAAAACAAATACTGTACAAAGGCTTAGCATAAATAAGGAATTTGTTGGTTTTCAGGCTAGGAGAAGACCAAAATCAAGGCATCAGCAAGCCAATGCTTTCTCTCTGAAGACCATGGTGTGGTCTTCATGGTGGGGCTGGTTGCTGGTGGTCCTTGGTCCTTGGCTTGTCTGCCCCATGGCAATGCACATAGCAGCATCTTCTCCTTTCTCTTATGGGTTCCCTTGATTCAGGCTTCTGGCTGCTCCCCAATGATTTTTGTCCTGCTTATAATGATTCCAATAATCTGGATTAAAGCCGAACCTGATTCAGTTGGGCCACACTTTAACTGAAATAACCCATCAAAGGTGTTCACATGCACAGGAATGGGTTATGATTAAGAACATGTTTTTCTGGGGTATACATCTCGATGCCACCACATTAACTCAATGAAATGATCCCTATTTCCTTACTAAAAAATGAATGATCTCTCTACCAAGCCTTGCAGATTTATACCCTGCACTGGCTACTCAAGCTATTAATGGTGGTGAGAGTTTAGTTCTCCAAAGATATTTAAAGTGTTTTAACAGGATATACAGCCCCTGCCTCCTCTACTACCCTAGCTCATACCAGTGCCCACCTCGACCACTTCACTGCAGCTGATTCTCTTGGTGCCTCATGCTCATACTTAGCACCTGCTGCTGCTTCCCCTGTGATGCTTTGGCCCTCAATCTTCACCGACTTGACTGCTGGACATCCGTTTCAAGGCTAAATGCAAATGACTCTTCCTCAAAGCAGCCTTCTCCAGCCTCCACTTCTAAACTACGTAGTCTTCCTTGCCTTCTCTCATAGATTTTTCCTTATAGCACTTACCAATATGAACAGCCATGTATTTATTTGTGCATTTAATTAATGCCTCTCTCTCCCACTAGACTAGGGATCAGCAAACTACAGCCTGTGGCCAAATCTGGCTCATTACCTGTTTATGTACATCATTCAAGCTGAGAATGGTTTTTACTTTTTAAAATGGGAACATTTTAAATGGTTCTATAAGTATCTACATAATATCATTGATTTTCTTCTACAGTCTAAAATATCTGGTTTCTTTGAAGAAAAGCTTTGCCAACCCCAAAACTAGACTATAGGCTTTTTTATACCTGTATATCCAACATCTAGCATGGTGTCTGTCACAGAATAAAAATAGAGGGATGACTAATACACTAATAAAACTAATAAAATAACTTTAAAAAACTAAAAACTCTCATCATGAGCACTCTGTATACAAGAATATTGATTGTATGAATAAAGGCCAAACAGTTATGAATCAAAGCATCTGACTAGTACCATTACTGAAGGAACATACCTTCCTGATCAATAATGAAATATGAATCTGTGAATTTAGCTCTTTGAGAAAATTAGCTCTATGCCTCTACTTTTCTGGTTTTCAAATTTGTTTCCTCCTGAAATGCTTCTCCCCTCCTTCTATATATCTTCTTCCACATAATCTTCAAGACCAACCTCAGTCCCCATGCTCCAGGAAGACTTACCTGCTTTCTCCAACTCTCTCTGATCTTTGATCTTTCTCTCTGAAAACCGGCAATGGAAAAGAGTGTTCCTCTTACTCTAAAGCACTTTCTTTCAAGATGTGGAAGGCAACTACTAGCGGAGTATTGGATAAACAAGGCCATACTCAGTCTGTTCATATAGGGCTTCTCAAAGTGGAGTCTCAGGAGCAGCAGCAACACCAGAACATTGTTAGAAATGCAAAATCTCAGAACCCAACCCTAGAGCTACTGAATTAGAAACTCAGGGGGTGGGGCCCAGCATTCCATGATTTAACAAGCTCTCCACGTGATTCTGCTTTAAGGTCATGGTTCTCAAGCCTACCTGCATATTATAATCACCTGGTACACTTTTTAAACTCATCTATGCCCAAACCCCGCCCCACAAAAGAATGTGATTTAAAAGGACAGGATGGGGCCCTGGCATGGTTATTTTTGAAAAAATAATCTACAGGTCATTCTAACGAGCAGCAAGATTCGAGAACTATGCATATACCTTCACATTCCAGATTACTAACAGTCTTTTACTCAGCCAATAGTTCAATATACTCACAATAGAATATTTATTAGAAACATATTACTAAATGGAATAAAGAAACAAACAAAAATACTGACCAGGATATCCATATCATTAAGAAAAAGAAAAAAAGAGAGAAGGAGAAAAGAAAAGGCATTTAAGGTAACAATAACCAAAAAGACCAACTAGAATAAGGCTTCAATTTTGCATTATCATCTGTTCTTTGCAGACTAAAATTCACTTGATTCAAAGTTGTCTAAATCTTTATGCATTCACAACTCACCAGGAAACAGGAAAGGAATGCTATTCAGCTTAGATAAAAGGTCACTTCCATAATTTAAAGAAAAACAGTATCACATTACTAATATATATCTGCTAAGTTCATGAATACATTTGCCCCATTTGGTATTCCATACGCTTGTTCCAAGTTCTTTTGGTTTTATAAGCATCCTTTTAGTTCAGATGGAAGTTTTTGCATTTGAAAATATAACTTTACCACTAAAACCTCTTGGGAGACTAGACAATATACTTGTCAGGAAAATCATCATTTTAATAACTCATCGTAATGGACATGTTGTAAAGTATACAAATCTGGCAGGAGTCCTGTGAACTTGATATATGTCCCCTATTTTTTAGAGGAGATCAAATCAGTTCATCCAGGTGGGGTACAGAGGGAGAGAATTGGGAGTATTATATTCCAAAGAAGCAATAATGGTTAACAATGAATTAACTTTTGGTGATTGTAAATACATTTGAGTTTGAGTTTCTGCCAATGACCTACTCACATAAACTTTTAAGGACCTACCAATCTCAGGGTTACACTCCTGTTCGGAACTGGAGCAGTAAACCTTATACAGAAATCGGTATTGAGCTGGAATGATCAGCCAAGGGTAAAAAATTGGGCCAAGTTTCCTGGTGTTCCTCCATGGTACTTTTCCATCTGACTGTGAACACAAATTTCAGAAGGTGGATCTCACAAAAGTCTCACAAATGAGTTCCAAGGTCCTTTTTCACCTTCCACCTGTCGGCTCTACCCACAGTGGCCTCCAGACTGTCTTGCAAACATACACACACAGCACCATCTCTAGACCTTTGCTCATGTTGTTTCTTAGTCTAAAAATATCTTTTCTTCCTCTTAGCCCTGATCTCCTATCATCAGTCGCCCATCTCCAAAAATCTTTTCTCAACTGGTCTAGATTACAACTTTGCAAACTCTCTGTGGTGACTGACCAGATTTTGTTTCTTTGTTTTATTCTTTTAACCTCCAGTCTGTTACAGACCAAGACTTTTGTAAAATTCAATAAAAATTAACTACTAGCAAAATGAAATTTACAAAACATGTAAGGTACATGCCCGATTTTTAAAATTGCGTCAATAAGCATAAAAATATTCTGTTCAACTGCTATAGAAGTATCTACATGTTTACTATCAATTTCCATACTTATCTGTGCAGACTAGTAGGAAGCAGTTTATGGATTAGCATCAACTCATCAGCCACATTTGAGTGGCTTTGCTCTACATAATGCTGATCCCTGCTTCTCTTCTCTAGTACCTACAAAAAACCTTTTGGCAACTTCCCACACCGTTATCAGATCCCTGGGACAGGTCTTACCATCCTAACTGTAATGAAACCTCCTGAAAGCAGAGACCACACCACAGAATTTTTAGGCAAAGGATTCATTACCACATCTTGCCAACACCAGCCATTCGAAAAGAAACATTTCCCTCCCCACTTAATTAACCAAATTCAGAAATATGCAGATCCCAATGTGGATAGAGAGGAAAGATTTATTCTCGAATTCAGTAACGTTTTCCTCTGAAGCAAGTTATGAGAACACAAGTCTCACAAGATGCTCCACCAAAAGAAGTGTGTGGAAATTTGAAGATATCTCATTTTGTCAGATCAGGTATGAACATTTTAAAGATTCTGAGAAGGTAGGTGATAAGGAGGTTTGTTTATCTTACTTTGGTTCAGATTTTCACAAACATTTAAAAATAACTTTTTTATTATTAAGTTACAATTCATGCATAGTACAAACATCCTGCAGGAGCATCCTTAGGGAAATGCTAATTTTCTGAACAGTAACCATTTACAAAGCACTAGGTACTAGGTCTAGGAACATGCAGCAATGAATGAGACATAGGCTCCGTGTTCAAGGAGGCAATGATGTCCTATGTAAAGCCATAAACCATGTCCACAAACACAATAATGCAAGAGAGAATGGGCTAAGGGCAAAGAGCAGAACAAAGCTCCTGGTGGCTTTCTTCCATTGCTTTGAGGATGTGGAATAAATTTTGACCATGAATATACTGGTGTCCCAGGGATGACATAACAAATTATTGCAAGCTTGGTGACTGCAAACAATAGAAAGTTATTCTCTCACCATTCTGGAGGCTAGAGGTATGAAATGTAGGTGTCAGCAGGGCCACATGCCCTCTGATGGCTCTAGGGAATTGAATTCCCCTTGCCTCTTCCTAGCTTCCGGTGATGGCCAACAGTCCTTAGTGTTCTATGGCTTGTAGATGCATGACTCCAGTGTCTGCCTCTGTCTTCACATGGCCATATTCTCTGTGTTTCTGTGTCTTGGTGTCTCCTCTCCTCTTGTTATATTAGATTAGGGTCCAGCCTGCTCAGTATGACCACATCTTAACTTAATTACATTGGCAAAGACCCTATTTCCAAATTAAGTCACACTCATGTGTACTTGAAGTTAGGATTTCAAAACATGTTTTTGTGGTGGGGGGTGGGTGAAGGGAGGAGGGTGCATAATTCAACCCATAAAAAGGACTTTCAAGAATTTGCATAGTCTGGGGCTTAGTTCCTTGTCAATTCATGATTGTCATCACTCTATCCTTTGCTTTCTACGCTCCAGTCACTGTCTTTCTTTCAATGCCTCAATCATTCCATGCCCTTTCCAATTATGGATTTACATCCTGTCCCCTCTGTCTGGAAAATTTCACCCTCTCTTCCCACCTCCCACATTATTTTACCTTTTATCTATTCATCCTATACTCTCAGCTCAGAGAACCCCTCTCTGACTCTAAGCCCAGCTCCAATGTAGCTTAGGATGCTTTGTTTTACATTCTCATTAAACTGTGATCACCTTCTTCATTGCCTAATATGAATTTGCAATTACAGATGTATTACTGTGATTAGTTGATGACTGCCTGCCCCCATCCCCTAGACTGCAGGCTCCATGAGAACGAGGATGTCTGTGGGGTATACCCACCATTGGAACCCCAATGCCCAGCTCACCATTTAGTCCCCAGAAGAGCAGACACTCAATATGTATGTGTTGATTTGAATAAATGAATGAATGAACTTCAGAAACAAAACACAAATTATTTCACATATGTGCAGAGTTGTTCAAGGGAAGGAAAAAGGAAGAAGAGTTGCAAAGGAAGAAAAGCCATATTCTTAGATTTACATGTCAAAGTCATAAGTAGGTTTACTTTCTCATTTATCAGTAATATTTTCTCACTATAAAGAACGTACATGTGAGTTCTAAAGGTAAACTACATGCATACTTCTATCATGGGTGAATAAGTCTCTTAGAACAACTACTTTCCCATCACTTTCCCCTTTCCCAAACCAATACTAGGTTGTAAAGTCATTCAAAATCACTTGGATTTTGGTTTATTTATATTTTTAATTACCTTGTTGGCATTTTGTTAGCCTTTTGAAAAATATGCTAGCTAATTTTTTAGATTAAAGATACAAATCTGAAAGGTAATTGTGAAATAACACATCAACCAAATAAAATACAGAATAGAGTTTCACACTAATAATAGCACACTAAAAAATCAGCTACTTCACATGTATGTCAAAGATAACAAGGATAATAAGGCTCAAAAGTATTGTGCAGTAATATCATACCCAGAAGTACAATAAATGAAGCATCTTTACATAAACTAATTTCTGAATAAGGACCTATTGTTGAAAATTACAATATCAAGAATACAGTGAAAGGAACTAAATGCTCTAAAGGTTTGTAAATTAAAGTAAAAAATGAGAACTTTAAGTATCATTCATTATCCTGATTTAACAGAGAAGATTTGGTAAGTCAGTCACAATTATCAAGAAAGGCTGCAGAAAAACATCAGCAGAAAAAGGCTCCAAAAAGAATATATTATTGATGGGGGGAAAAAATTTCCATCAAAGGCCCTCATTGTTTTTCTTTTTACGTCTAGGTGGTGGGATTGCAGATTTTATCTTCTTTTGGAGATCTCTCCCCATTCTCATTTTTCTAAATTTTAAAAAATAAGAAAACAACAACAAAGAAGCGATTGAAGTACAAAAAGCATGCAATATATTTTAAGTTGTGAAAAGTTTCTAAGTCAATGCTTTTCCACATAGACAGAAAACACTTTCAAGTCACAATTTTGCCTTCATTTGTTTACTTTAGTAGTTGCTGAGACTCTGGCTGCACTCCAGATACTGTTCTAGACTCTGAGAATACAAGGAAGTTATCAGCCCCCTCCCATTATCACCCTTCCAAGTAGACTTTTGGACACTGACAATATATATGGGGAAAACCTTGTGATCCTGTCCTAGTGCTACTGCTCATAAATTCAATCAGCCACAATCTCTATTAAATATGCACTGTGCATATGCATTCTACCAGTGTTTATTTATTGACTACCAAATCTGTGCCAGGCATTGTGCTAGGACTGTGGAAATAGCAATGAAAAGGATGGATGCTAACAAGGAAATCACTCAGCACCAGCATACAGATTATGTGTAGAAATCTGTGGCATTTGTTTAAGTTGCATCCATTTCTTGAAGCAACACTTTTGTGATTCCACTGAGGGCTTCCTTCCTGATGACCCTGACTAAGCCAGTTCAATCCCTGATGAGGAGTGCATCAATTAGGGTTACGTTTGCCTGCGTGTAGCAAAAATAACCCAAGTACCGTAGCTTAACCATTTGGGTCGGGATTATTTTTTCTCACATAAAAAGAAATTAAGAGGTAATGAGTCCAGGATTGGTACAATATAGATCCTTAATGCCATCAGGGACTCAGAATCCTTTTACTTTTCCATCTTACCATATACTTCTTTCCTTCAGTAATGGTTTCTGCAAAAGGAGATGATATCCAATAATTGTTTTGACTAACAAAGAAGGAAAGAGGAGCCACTCATAAGATAAACATCAACATATAAAAAACAGAACAGAAATATCTGAAAACATAACATTAATAGTCTAGCTGTCAAAAAAAAAAAAAGGGAAAGTAATTATTTACCCAGAAAGATGAGGGACATAGTACAAGTGATTTAAGAGATACTTGAAGAAGACAATGCATGAATGAGTTGTTCATGTGTAAGTAGATGCCAGATAACCAACGAGGACAATTTAGACCAAATATTACAAAGCAGCAATAGCACTGATTAAAGTTACAGGGCACTTGCCAGTTGAAATCACTGTGGCACATGCTTTGCCTGCATTCTTTCCATTTACACTCACCACAACTTATGTCAGTCAGGATTCCTGGATGAAGCAGACAGCACACTCAAATGGAGTTTTAAAAGGGACTATTTACAAAAGTGACAGCAAGATTAAAGGAAACGAAAAAGGAATAGAGCAGCAAATCAACCACAGAAAACCTTATCCATCACTTGGCAGAGGGGCCAAGGGTCAAGTGGTATCCACAAAGCCCAAAGAGAATAGGTCTGGCTGTAAGACAATAATAACCTACAAGATGTGTGGTCCTCCTGAGAGGGAGAGGGCCAACCTGTGGTGACTCCACAGGGCGTGAGCCATGGGAATAAACACGACTGATTTCATTCTCCTTCAGCACTTGGATCTCCTGTTGGTATCACCCTTGGCTGTAGCCAAGTGGAAAGCACAGGGCAAGAGGATAGACCAGCTTCCTGGACCATATTGCAAAATGGAGAAGGAGAAAATTGGTTCTAGAGAGACAAACAGATCTCCAGGTCAAACAGGTAGAAATTTTTATTGTTCCTTGTTTATAGTTATAGAAACTGAGGTCCAAAGATGTTAGCTAACTGACTTGAAGATAGCATTTGAACCCAGTTCTGACTCCATCACTCAACCACCAAACTAGACCCCTGTTCAAGCTCTCTTAATAGTCAAATTGAGTAACATGATTAAATTTCTATCCTTGTTTTCTAATGTCTAAGATACTGGATGGATAGATGGTCTAGATTTGCATTGTTAATCCCAGGATTCAAGTTTGTACTTCAAAATCCATCCCCCAAATCATCCCATTACCCAAGCTGTAAACCAGTGGTTCCCAAAGTCTGGTACCCAAACTAGACACATCAGCGTAACATACTGATGTTATGTTAGATATGTACATACTTGTGTCTCACCCAAAACCTACTGAATCAGAAACTCTGAGGTCAGGGCCCAGTGTTTTTACTTTAACAAGCCCTCTTACTGACTCTGAGGCATGCTCCAGTTTGGGAACCACAGCAATAGATGTTCGATATTCCACATAGAAGAAAAATCCTACATATCTTGAGAATCACTCCTTCTAACCTCTTCTGCATTAGCAGCTGTATCTAGTACGGTACCCTGGGATTAACTCGCCACAATGTGTTGTATTCATTTGCAAATGGAGAAGACACCAGTATATGAGCCCAAGCAAGCAGCTGACATATACTACCGAGGTGCTGCTGCCCTGCTTTTCAGGCAATTCAAAGCAATCTAACTCATGAGAGAATTGGTCATAGTAGCTGGAAAGAGAAAGAGAATAACAAGCCCTAAGCAGCTCTAATTCTCCATGGCCAATGGCAGTATAAATCATACCTAAAGGAAGCTTACCTAACACACATATATTCTCTGCAAGGTACATCATAGCCTTCTTGAGGTTAGTAACACTAGATAATACTTCAGCATTACACTTGGGGGCCATTTTAAACAGCAAAATCTCCAAGAAAAGGCACAAAAGGGAAAAAAAAAAAATGTGACACTAAAAATACTGCAAAAAGGAAAAGTTTACAGTACCACAGTTGAAACAAGACACAGCAATGTCTTGTTCACCCTCAGCTGGGCCATACACATGAAGCAACACAAATTTTTTGCTACTTTGGGCCTGTCCACTAATGACGGCAAAAGTGCCCTGAGTGTTTTATTGATGTTACGTATGAAGTTTAGCAGATAGGCAAATTCACAAATATGGAATCTGTGAATAATGAGGATCGGCCCTATTAGCCACTCTTATTACCACAATAATGATAGTCATCACCATCCACTAAATTGCACTGATTGGAAAAGAAGGAAGAAGACATGGTTGGCCTCTTTGTTCTGAAAATACCCTTCTGATGTGCCTGAATTGTAATCTAGGTTGCCTCTTCATAATAACTTTCTTAGAAAATAAAAACTGAATTTAAAAATGTACCAACAGCCCCAATTATGTGGGCATGGGAAGACAGTGTAATGGGACATAGGGAGCTGCAAAGAAAGGTAGATATTCAGCCCAGTTCTCAGCTCTCTACCAAGCTGGGGGTGAGGGCAGTAATGGAGGTGGAAAGAGAATAGGCAAAAACTGGCTCCCCAGGCTGTTCATGGAGTTAAGCTGTGTGATAACTGGCAGCAAAGAAGCTTTACAAATTGGGAGCACAAAATAAATGTAAGGGATTATTCTCTAGCACCTTGAATTTGAAAAGAACTCTTTGTAACATACAAGGTTTTGAGATTTGAATGACATGCCACATCCCTCGATTACCTACCCCCTACCCAAGAATAAAAGTTAAGAATATAAAAAGAATCTTATTTCATAAGGAATGACATTGAACAGAAAAAAATATGTATGCCTGGGATTTTTAAGATATTTAATCATTTTGATTAAATTTCTCCCCACGTTATTAGACAAAAAAAAATGCTTCTGCTTTATTCTAATGGTATACACTTTCCATCCTCTCCCCCAAAATGTACAGAATTCCCTTTTTCTTCCTTGTTGTTTCATCAAATAATAGCCTTTAAATATATTTAATGGTATGTCCAAACTATGAAATGGGCAAGCATGATGTAAATTCTGCATCTCACAAGGATAGTGATGCCATAGAAACAACATTAAAACAGGAATTTTAAAATCTGTTGCTGTCTCCCATGGGATTCTCTTTGACTCTCTGTTTCTCCATTTGAGAGAAAAGATTTTCCCTGCCTGTGCCTGCTGACAGCCGGAGTCTCCTTTGTCTCTGATCGCATATAAAAAAATCTAAGGCAATTTTCCAAATAATCAGGCCCAACAAATTTCATTTAGAAGAAAACAATGAACTCTTCAAAACCTTGAGTCTGCATGTCATTGGGTTGTCTACACTGATCTCACTCTTAATGGGACACTGTGTGGGCAAAGCCAATGAGACGTGCTTATAAAGCTTATTTCAGCACTGTAGCTTCAGGTTAGCAAGGAAGAAGAGAAGGGTAAGGCCAGGCTATTGCATATTCAGCCAAAGGGTTTGCCCCAGCCCCTTGATAGGAAGACATCAGAAACTTCAGTGTTGAAGAGCAGCGGTAAAGCAGTGTGGGCAGCTATCTCACTGAGGCTTGCTCCCTGATAAGACCAGATGCAGTGAACAGGTTCTGAAAAAGGAGTGCAAGGTTTCTCTAGAACTCATCCTCTCTGAAGTATCCCTCACTTCCTTATGGCTCCTCTTATTCCCCTGTCATTTCACTTTTTGTTTATCCATTGTTGGTCTTCCTAATAGGATTAAAAGAAGCTTGAGTACAGGAGGCATGCAAAGCACCTTACTATTAGCCACAGTGCCTTGAACATTATAATCTGCATAACAGACCTGAAAATAAGTTGAACCATAGAAAATAGTTGATATTCAGCCATATTTGACCTTTAAAAATAGCAATTTCCTACAGTTCAACCTAACAGATGCCATTTCCTCTGCAGGAAGGCTCATCTCCACGCTTCTTTGCCAATTAACTCCCACTCTTGCTTCAGAAGTCAGCTTATGATTTCCAAGACCAGCCTTTCCTGAAGAGGTCAAGTCCCTCCATGATATGCTCGTAGAGCACCAACTGCTGCTGCTCCTTCCCAGCTCTGATCATAGTTGTACTTTCATATTTTTTGTGCAATTATTTTAATAATGTCTCTCCCTCCCACAAGATAAGAGCCATGGAATCAGAGACTGCACTTATTTGCTCACCACTGTTTCTCTAGTACATTGCCTGAAAGTTAGTAGGAACCAGTAAATATTTGTTGAATGAATAAATGGGTTCCATTAACTCACGTGCACCTGATTTGACCAGAATATTTCCCTGGTAGAGATGCTCTGCCTTCTCCCCATATAGATGCAACTTAGTGGGGTTGAGAGCTCCACAAATGGTTAGGCAGACTCAATGACTCTGTAATCATCTATGTGATTTCCTGATCCAATATTTGCAGTTATTTAGCTCTCATCCATAGGTTTTACCCCTATTTTAGGCACTGAGATAAAGAAACACTCATCCCAGCTAAAACAGACAAAGATGGCCTTAGCCTTAAATTCATAGAGACAGAAAGAAGATTACAGGGTACCAGGGGCTGGGGTGGGAGTGGGGAGCAAATGCTAAATGGGTCAGGAGTTTCTGTTTGGGGTGATGGAAAATTCTTGGTAATGGATGGTAGTGATGGTAGCAAAACATCTTGAATGTAGTAACACCAGTGAATTGTACATTTGAAAGCATTTAAAATGTGTTGTATATATGTTACCACAATAGAATTTTAATTAATTAAAATTTTAAATGTTCTTACCCTTTGTATTAGTGTTACCCTGATCATTAAAGGCTCTCATTGCTGAGCTTCTGATTCACCCAGGCATCTAATAACTTGCCATAATCCTTCTAGTCCAAACCATGTCTTGGTCCTCACATCTAGGTACCAGTGTTATTATGGCCCTGTATCTCCAACAGCTTCTTTTGACCTTATCTGCATGCAATGCATTATTGGGTTCCCATTTGCCAACCTAATCCCAGTTCTGACACCAGAACTTCTGTTTAGAATTCCCTGTTCATAGGTAAAAATAGGATGCCATATGGATTTACCCCCTATATCTACTGGCATTTCAAGGAAGGGAAAGGGAAAAACTCATAAAGATGGTATGGTGGTGCATAGCACAGTTAACTGAACACTCAGAGAATTAGCTTCACAGCATGGCTTGCTCTTTTTAACCTTAGGTCGTTCTTTAACCTCTTTGAGACCCAGTTTTCTTAGATATAAAATATCAATAATATACTTATTAAATTGTTGGGAGAAATGCTTGAGAAAATGTCTGTGTATCTAGCCTAATACCTGGCAATGTAGCAAGCACAGAATAAATGGTAACTATTATTATTCTTATTAAATAAAAAGACAGTGACCTTGTAAATTGTATTGTTTTCCTCAATACCAGGAGAATAAAAATAAATTGGTTTCTCTCCAAAGCCTTTACTTTATTACCTCTTTCATGGCACATAGTTTAATATAAGTGACTGGACTTGGCAATTAAGAAGCAAGAGGTCATTAAAAAACATGGGTAGCTGAAATTCTTACTGTTCACTAAAATCAAATAACAATTTTTGTTTTTCAATGCTGTTCTGCATTTTTCCTCTTAATTGCACATGCTAATGGTGAGGATGCTTACCAAAAGCTGCAGTCTACAGGCTCCTTCAGAAGAGGGAATTAGGGTGCAATTACATGCTGGCTTATGGGCTGGATTCTTCTTTAAGACGATATTTTATCTACCAAAGGAAGAATCCATAGAATTGTATTGATTGTACTTATTACAAATGGGAGATGACTTTTATCAAATGCCTTTCACCATATATGTGGAAAGACGTGATTTTTCTCCTTAGATCATGACCGATGTGGTTCAATATTAGGAAATCTTTTAGTAGTGACTATTTGTTTATGAATATTGATTATTTACAAGTAAGTGTTCATCCCCAAATCCTCAAGATTGAGGAATGAACAAACATAAGGGTGGAATGCAACCATGGACTAAAGTACACATTATTTTTGTAGTAACAGAAGAACTTGTAACATTGATATAAAGATGGTGGTTACCAGAGGGTCTGAGGGAAGGGGGAGGGAAGAACAGATGGAACATAGAGAATTTTTAGGGCATTGGAATTGTTTTGCATGGTATTGCAATGACGGATACAGGCCATTATACATTTTGTCAAAACTTATAAAATTGTATGGTGTAAAGTGTAAACCATAATGTAAACTATACACCATGGTTAGTAGTAATGCTTCAATATTTGTTCATCAATTGTAACAAATGTACCACACTAATGTAAGATGTTATTAATAGGGGAAGATGTGGGAGGTGAAGAAAGTGGGGTATATGGGAATCCCTATATTTTCAATGTAACTTTCCTGTAATCTAAACCTTCTTTAAAAGTAAAGTTTAAAAAAAAAAAACGTGTTTTCACTAGGATTAGTAATCTTAGTTGGTTTTTC
>JAQZBX010074057.1:0-14814 GCA_029593785.1 Cabassous unicinctus
CAAACAAAAACTGGCCTTTTTCCTTATCTAGCACACTAACACACCTCGCCTTGTCACTGCCGAGGAACAGATGTTGATCGTGTGCCTTGCCCGGCAGGGTCTGCACTTCAGACATGCGGAACAGTGGCTGCACAGCTGGGGCTCTGGCATGGAGCTAGGCTCTTTGTATGCGTTAACTCCTTCAGTGCTCCAAACCACCCTGCCAATAAACAAAGAAAAAAATAAAATAAAAAATAAAATTTTTAAAAAAGCCACACTGCCAATGTGATATTTTTATTCCTGCTAGACATGTGGGGGCAGTAAGCTCCAAGGAGGCGGAACAGAGTTTCTGACCCAGGTGTTGTGACACACCCTCCCTGTACCCCTGCCCTCAGCCTCCTTTGGGGACTTTTAGTCTGTCCCAGGGGTCTTCTGGCATTGTTGTCTGCAGCAGGGCACAACCCTAGGGCTTGGACCTCATTCCAGCCAAGCTTGCTGAGGGCCTGGGGAAGAGCTGCCGTGGCCTGAATTTTTTTTTTTTTTTTTTTCTTTTTACGGCCTGAAAGTATTGATAGCCATCCCTGACAGGCTTAGAAGGAACCTGAGGCCGGCCTAGGTTTGTGGTAATGGATTGCAGATCAGTATCACTGTTCATTTCTCACAACCAGCCCAAGAGGCTGAAGCAGATGAGTCACCTGTTGCTGAAGATGAGAAAAGTGGTTTGGATTAAGCAGATTAGCTGGGTCTGATTCGGTCAGAGATAGGGAGTTGGGGCATCAGAGTTCTCTGGCCCCTTCCAGAATGCTGCTTCGTGTTGAGCCCAGTAGGCAGCTTGCCTAAGAAACGGGCCTTGCAGAGGGTGACGATATCAGACTAACAAACTCCATAGGTGAACTTGCCTGAGTTCACAGATATTACCCATTTTTCCCAATCTGTAATCATTCAGGACGGGCTGTGCTGCCCGACTCTGCCATTTAATCAGCTGTGTGACCTTGACAGGCCATTTCATTTGTTACCTCCCATCCATTCAGGAAGTCAGCAGCTGTAAGTGATAAAGTTATATTGCCTCTCTGGGCCTCATTTCTCTCCTTTACCAGAGGGTGTTTAGATACTTGGGTCTCTTCTAGGCCTTTCGCTTTCTGATTCCACAAGATACTGGAGGTCCAACCACCACTGAGTCTCCCAAGGGTCCCTCTGGGGTTTTGCTCAAAACAATGGGACGGGAACCGACAGCCATGGGAGGCAGTGGCATTACTGTCAGGAGTCCCAGAGGAACACCACCGGGGATTCAGCCCCAGGTGGAGCCAGGTGATTCCTGCCAAGATTCTGGTTTGTCTTAGCTGGGACTTGGCATACCCACGGTCTCCTGACTAGTCAAAGCTGTGTGCATGTTCCTGTCCTGCTTATACTTTCTGCTTCTTCATTAGATACGTGAATGCTTTCAAATTCACGAGCCTGGAAAGAATCAAAACCTTTGAAGAAATTCTACCAAAGGCCACGTCCATGCTTGATGTAAGTAAAGGAGTTACCTACTCACTGCAGCCTTGCAGAACCCTTTGCCAGACTCCAGCAGTCCAGTGGCTCTGGGTCAGTGAGGGCCAGTAATCAGTTTTTGTGGGTTTGTTTTGTTTTGTTTTGCACTTTGGACATGTATTTTATTGTTTAGAAATTTCCAGCAGAGTTATCATGAAGTACCTTGGTCAGGAGATGTCTGGCAGAACCCAGATGGGAAAACAGGCACAGGCATGTTGTCTGCTCTTCATGCAAAACTGCACACAACGCTGGAACAGAAGAGCCGGGCGGCCTCGAGGTGTGAAGCGGGGTGTGTCCCAGGTCCACCCACACGTGGATCTGGGCAAACACAGAACACTGCACACGTGTAGATTCAAAGTCCAGACTGACAACTAGACTCAGCCATGCAGAGCCAATTAGAAAGTCAAATTCCATGGTTTGAAGATGACCCAGAATTTGCTCAGTCACGGCCTAGTAGTAATCTAGTCCCTTAGGAAATCTCATAATCTGTCTCTAAATGTCTTGGCTTCTTGGAACACTGCCTTCAGAGTGATTCAGAGGAACCTACCTGTGTGGCTGGCTGAGCCTTGTGATGGAAGAGAATCCTTTCCCAGAGCAGCCTTGAGGTTTTAGAATAAGTCTACCTAGTCCTTATGCTCCTTTCCTCGAGGTTCTGGAGCCTAAACAGCTGCATTCCTACCCAGCCACACCGGGACATGGGGTGGAGAGAACGGGGTGAGCGGCAGGCCTTGGCTGGCAAGAGCGCATGTCTGGTACCATAGACCATCGTGCTCAGGGTGCGCTCTGCGGACAAGCACTGCTGCCGTCACCTGAGGTGTGTTAGAGATGCAGGGTCTCAGGCCCACCTCAGTCCCACGGAACAGGGTCTGCCTTTGGCAGGATCCCCGGGGGGTCTGTGTGCATTGGTGAGGACCGTGTGCTGGAAAGCAGGGCCCAGACCCCGGGGCACCACGGGCCTTGAGCCATGGCAAGGACACCTTAAAAAACACAACGGCTTTTTCAAGGGCATCCCATAAAGAGGAAAAGAGGATTTAAAGTTGTAATGGCATTGCAAATAAGCAGCAAGATACAGAGGTAAGGAACTGGAGATTTTGTTTTGCTGTTTTGTTTGTTAGTAGTTTCAAGTCTAAGGGAAGAACAAACCTAGGGAGGTTTCTCTTGCCTTCACCCTCCTCACCCTGCGGCAGTTGGTGAACTGTTGACAGCTTCTCTGCTTGCTCAGGCTGGTTTTCTGACAGCTAAGAGCATGAACACTCAGAGGGTGGCAGGGACCAAGTGTCGAATCCACTTACTGGAACACGCAGTCCTAACAGAATAATGAGGATTCTGCATAAAACATCATGTTAAAGATGAACCAGTGGGGAAATGTAAGTGCTGGAAACCGTGATGAAGGAGGGCCCGAAAATCCCAGAGAATCTTCAAGAAAAAACAATTAAATCAGGCCTTTACCATTTCTTAGGGTTTTTGCACATCGTGGTCACCAGATAACGAAGCATACCCATAGCCAGTCGTCATCTGCCCAAATTAGTTTTTTCCCCGCCCTGAGATGGCTTCCTCATCTGTTTGCTTGTTGTTTGTGCTCGTTGTTTTTGCTCATTGTTTTTGCTTGTTGTCTGCTCGTTGTCTGTTTGTATTTTCTTTTTTTTTTAGGAGGCATCGGGAACTGAACCAAGGACCTCCCATGTGGGAGCTGGGCGCTCAACTGCTTGAGCCACATCTGCTCCCCCACGAAATTAGTTTTAATAAATAGCATAAGCTTTACTGTGGAAAATGCTAACCTGTAACCTGCACTTTTCCCTTCTGTTTAAGTTTATTTCCTCCACTTTCAGGAAAAAGGGCCACAGAGTCTCTGGGAATAGGCACTTCTTGCAGATACAAAGACTGAGTTGCCAATCTGGAGAACATGCTTTGTCTGTGCAGGCAGAGAGTGTGGTGGGTGAGGACAGAGCCTGAAGTGGCTTCAGATGTGTGTCCCAGCATCATCCCCAGACTTGGCTTGGACCCCTCCAGGCTGGGCAGGAAGTGTAACCTTTTTCCTTTTCCCCTCTAGGATTACCGGGTGGACGGTAGCACTCTGCTGGCCTCCCCAGTGCTGAAGCGCTTCACCTGGGCTGAGAGCAAACCCAAGGCATCCCTGAAGATTGAGTAAGGAAGCCGTTGCTGGTGGGGTGGGCTGGAGGACGAGGTCAGGAAAGATGGTTTCACAGAGTGTTTCAGGGCTCCTTGCCCCCTCAGTTTCCAAACAGAACTATACGGTTCAGGCATCTCAGAAAAGCACTTTTTTTTTCCAGAAGGGCAAGAAAGAAGTTATAAAATTAGACATATGAACACCAAGCTCAGGGAATGAAGGCTTGGGGTTTAAGAGAGGAAAACATGCCCAAAACACAGCAAAGACTGGCAGTCCGCATATATGAAGCACAGCACCTCAGATGAAAACAGCGTGATTTGCACATCTGTGAAAAGTATAAAAGGCAGTAAAAATCATGAGAAGACATTCTTATGGGAGCAGGAAGAGAATGCTCTCCCATTCCTACCCTAGGACAAGGCAGGGTTTGCACAAGAGGGGCCGCGGTGCTGCCTGCCAGGCCTCAGATGCGCCATCCTGAGAACCCAGCCCTTCCCAGCACTGGAGCCTGGGGCCTCCTCCACACACCCCTGGCTTGACGGCTCAGCCCTTCCCACCACACTGTGGCCACATACTCAGAAGTACTGAGGCTCTTACTTGCCACCCCACTAGCCCCACATGTCACTGCGGCTTCTCTGTGCTAGTCTCTACCTGGAAATAGCACCACACAGGGAGAGGCTGGGCCCATTGGAGATACCGTCCTTTCCTGATCCAAAAGCCTGCCACCATCTCACCCAAAAGCAGAAGCTGCTTCTCTTTCATCTAAATCAGGGGGCCTCAGACTCTTTCTTAAAGCACCGCAGATAGTAAATATTTTAGGCTTTCAGGCCATGAGGTCTCTTGTCGCAACCACTCAACTCAGCCATTGTCGGGTGAAAGCAGCCATTGACAGTATGGAAGCAAGTAGGCATGGGATGCTCCAATCAATTTTATTTGCAAAAACAGCAGTTGTAGCCAAAGAACACATGAAAAGCTGCTCAACATCATTAGCCATCAGGGAAAAGCAAATCAAAACCACAGTGAGGTACCAGTTCATACCCACTAGGATGGCTATAATCAGAAAGTCAGATAATAAGTGTTGGCAAGAATGTAGAGAAACTGGAGCCCTCTTACGTTGCTGGTGAAAGTGTAAAATCATGCAGACACTTAGGAAAACAGTCTAGCAGTTCCTCAAAAGGTTGAACATAGAGTTACCCTACAACCCAGCAATTCCACTCCTAGGTGTATATCAAAGAGAAGTGAGAGCACAGGCCTACACAAAAACTCGTACACTAATGTTCACAGCAGCGTTATTCATAAGAGCCAAATCACAGAAACAACCCAAATGTCCATCAACTGACGGATGGATAAACAAAATGTAGTATAGCCATACAAAAGAATATTATGCAGCCATAAAAAGGAATGAAATTCAGACATACACTACAACATGGATGAACCTTGGCGACATGCTAAGTGAAAGAAGCCAGTCAGCAAAGGGCATGTGTTGTATGCTTCCATTTATATGAAATGCCCAGAATAGGCAAATCTACAGAGACGCACAGTAGATTAGTGGTTGCCTAGGGCTGAGAAAGTTTGAGTGACTGCTAATGGGAACAGGTTGTGGGAGGTGATGAAAATGTTCTGCAGTTGATGGCAGTGATGGTTGCTCAACTCTATGAATACACTACAACCATTAACTTGTACACTTAAATAGATGAATTGTATAGTATGTGAATTATATCTTAATAAAGCTGTCATTAGAGAAACAACCATCCCTCACCTAAATCAAAATGGCAACAGATGCCTCTAAATGATATAGCTAGCACAATTCATCCAGCACAAGTAACTTGGAAGGACATATTTCCTTCCTTTTACCATAAGCACAGCGGTGGTCCCAGAGTTGAGTCACAGCAGATGAGGGGACCCCAATGAGAAAGTTGGATCACGTGCTCTTTTATTTCCTGTTTTGGAACACTTGAGGAAATGAAAGTCACTCTTACCTAGATCTTTGTGAAGAAAGGAAAACCATAAATTGCACCCTTTGCTCTGAGACTGAAAATATAAAACATGGCCCAAACCCTTGATGTGCTGGTCCAGAACCAGTCCGACCATGCGGCAACTGGCTGGGCTCTCTCACTTGCACCCCTGCCGCTATTTCAAAAAAATCCTTTCAAATAAATAAGAAAGGACAAGAAGAGCATGCCCTCCTCATGTGTTTGTCTTGGGCTGGAGGTAACGTTTAGAACCCAGGGGAAAGTTGCTCTGCCCCGATCCCCGCTGGTGATGGGCAGCGCCATGACGCCAAAGCGTCCTTTTCCAGGATGCAGCGTGATAGGGAGACAGCTGCACTCACTTTTGTGTATGGAGCTGTATTCGTTGCCTGAGGCTGCCGTGACAAATTACAGCAGCCTGGTGGCGTAAAGCAACAGAAATTTATTCCTTCACAGTTCCTGGAGACCAAGGGTTCAAAATCAAGGTGTCAGCAGGGCCAGAGAGGCAAGGTTGTGAAGATCTCACTGCTCAGCAGCTTCTGGTGGCTCCAGGCGTTGCTGGGCTTGTGGCCGCATCACAGCCATCCCTGCCTCTGGGGCACAGCGCTCCTCCCCTTCTGTGTGTCTGTCTCAAAACCCCCTCTGCCTCTCGCATAAGGAAGGATACTCGCGATTGCACTTAGGGTCCACCGGGACAGCCCAGGGCCAGCTCCTCTCAGGATGCCTACCTTAATCACATCTTTTGGCACGTAAGGTCATAGCCAATCATTTGCCAGGTAGGGTGATATGCACAGGTTCCAGGGCTTTCTGGGGGATATCTTTTGGGGAGGTACTTTCTGGCCCACCACAGAAGCCAGCTGACCCATGGGTGGCAGAGAGCTGTAATTTCCACCTGGAATTACAGACTTGCACGATCTAATTGTACACTCCACACCCAGCCAAGGGCTTGCATCTTTCTGCCCAGTGACATCAAGCTGATAGCAGGCAGGTGGTTTGCAGCTTTAAAACAAAGAAAATCCGACTGGAGCCTGAGATTGGGGTCAATAACCATTAGCTCTGGGACAAGTATGAACAAATGACTCACTGAAAAACAGTGGACATGAATGGGGTTGTTTTTTTGTTTGTTTTGTTTTTTGCCGTTCAAGAAACCAGTTTCACACTTTTGACTTCTTGTTTTTTTTTTTCAGCTTGCGAGTGACCAGTAAAAGTAAGGAGTCAGGGCTTTCTGACATCCCTAGGCCGGGTTTCTGCCATTCCAGCTGTGGGCACATCAGCAAAGGCCATCGCAGATTTACATATGACAACTCAGAGCTGGAAAAGAAGATTTCGTGCTGCTCTCCTCCTCCAGACTACAACTCGGTGGTCTTATACTCCACTCCACCTGTCTAGAGTTTGACACAAAGCCTTATTTCTAGAAGCACATGTATATTTATACCCCCAGAAAACTAGCTTTTGTCAGTATTATGCATATATAAGTTTACACCTTGACCTTTCACAGGAGCCAGCTGCTTTATGTGATTTTTTTAATAGTGCTTTTTATTTTTCTTTGACTAACAAGAATGTAACTCCAGATAGAGAAATAGTGACAAGTGACGAACATTATTGCTAAATCCCCATATTACTCGATGTGTTACTAAAATCCTTTCTAAGCCCAATGGCTTTCCTGCTCCAGCCCCCAAGACTGTGGGCATGTGGGACTTTGGATGACCAGTGAGCTGGTCATGCAATGCAGCATGGACTCTGCTGAGCCAGTCCCTGTAGCTCTGTGACCAGAAGGACAAGGCCTTTAGCTCCCGGGATCACTCGCTAGTCTGAGCAATGCCTCTGAGGTTCTCTAGCAGGCATGACACAGAAGTGGGAGAAGGAAAAGGGATGTAGGAGGGAGCTGCAGAAAAAAAACAGGAGAGGGCAAGAGAAAGAAGAATTTGAAATAAACCATATGGGAAGGCGGTAGGAGGGGGCCATCGTTGCCACTTCAGTGGCTTCCAAAACCCTGACCTAACCCATTCTACATCGGAGTGCCCAGCAAGGAAGCAGACAGGGCAGAGGGATGAAGGGACATTTTCTGAACTCTGGTTGGGAAGAAAGGACAACTATATATTTTTGAAACTACAAAGCAAATTTTTAAAACTTGATCTGTGGGACTGGTTCTATACCCATTCCCTTAGGTGGCAAGTTTTTTATTTATAACACTGAGGTTGGTGCTCAACTCTGAGCCCATATTGCTGACTCCTCTAACGAAGATACACTGAAAACTTCCCGAGAGCTAGGCTGGCTCCATGCCACGATGGCCTTACACTTAGCATATGGCTAATAGTAAGCAAACTGGAATGAGTTAGGTCTGTTAGGGTTTTCTCCTGTTGGACTCAAGGCCACATTTTGAAAGATAATGAATGTAGGAGTCTATCTAAAGTATTAATATATAGTCAAGACAGCTCTTAACTTTTATACCACCCTGTTTCGTACAGTTACTTATAAAAAGGAAGCTGAGGAGAGTGAAAATGCAGTCTTGTGGAGGGTTTTCTCTGTCCCCCAAAAAGATGGATGGATTAAAAGAATAAGGCAGAAAAACCCATCTATACACCAACAAACCAACTCACTAAAACAGTTGAGATCCAAAGCATAGGAAGTCGATCATGTTTCCCTTTTATTTCATGGGGATTCCACGATTTCATGCTAATCTCCTGGAAGGATGTACAAGAGCATTAGCAAATGTTTATTAAGCACTTTATGCTCCTTGAGAAAAGAGGTGATATATTATTTATGCAAAGTGTTTCTAGAATTGGGACTCTGGCTATTATTAGTTCATGCATCATCAAGGGGAGAAAAGCTCATTTTCATCTTTGGACCTCGCCAGGGTTGGAGGACGATGGGAGTAGGGAGACAGGGTAGAAAGGGAGCCTAAGCTCCAGGGGCTAATGCGCCACCGGGCCCTGGGTCTCCCGTCTGGCTTTGTTTGATATTTATGTCAGTTCTGCTCTACGTGTTCAGGCTGTATGCACCTTCAGAAGCCGGCACAAGCTAGACAGGCAACAGGGAATTGCTGCTTCTGGTAGAGAAGAGTGTGCTTGAATTTATGCCACTTAACTCTAGAAACAGAACTATCAGGAACAGAAGAACTTATGCTCCCTTCCCAGGGTGGCACAATCTTGTTAAAAGCTTCTTTGTATGAAGAGATGGAAAAGCCGAAGCCTGACGGGGTCAGAACATTCCCTAGTGAGTCTTTGGAGCTCCAGGGGCAGCTCTGCTGCCAGAGTCGCAGGCTGGGCGAGGGGCATGGCAGGCCTGTGCACCCAGAGCTGCATCCCACAGAATCAGGCCAGGCCCACGGGAGGGGAAGCAGCTTTATTCTTCCTCTACTTCACATCCACCAAAATCACCGTGACAGCTGACAATAAGTACACATTAGGTAACCAGAGGAGGTGAAGCATAGGAAAAGTAAAAGAAGATCCCAGTCTCTCATGTGTTCAAATGCGATTAGGAGCCAACACTTAGAAATAACAAAGGAAAATCTTAGCTACGTGTATAATGTCTTGGTTTCAGTAGTTTAATTCTTAATCATAAGAGACCTTTAGTAATACCATTCTACCCAGACTAAAAAACAAAAACACATTAGAACTCTGTTAATTCATGCTTCTTCAAAGACTTAGGTTTGTAGCCGACATGACTCTTATCAGTTAAAAAATGGTTCCATCTGGAGTCTTAACATAGAAACAAAAATGGAAGCTTGAAATGAATAAATCTACTTGCATAGTGCTTGGAAGAGACTGGTTCATTAATACAGCACTGATAGTTTAAAACACTAATTAACGATAGTATTGTGATAACCATTTGTTTATGACACAAATGGTTGGCAAAGAAAAAGAAGGATTCTTGAGATAATGCATGTGTGACCACATGGGGGAAATGGGACTGGAGCCATAGACAAGTCTCTATCTGGTTAGTCCAAGAAAAAGGATGCTCAGACCCTACTTTTAGCCTGTGGGACAAATTTGTTCAAATCCTGAAAAATGTTGTTTGGGTCTTCTAGCATGCATTCTTTGTTTCCCAGCCCGTAAAAATGCCAAAGTTAGAACAAATACTTGCCAGCCCCATTTCAACTGACTGAAGGAGGAGTGTATCTTTGAATGACAGTGGTTGCAACTCTATGTGTATGTGAGCGTGTGTGTTTTGTGCCTATTTAAGGAAACTGGAATTTTAAAGTTACTTTTATACAAACCAAGAATATATGCTGCATATGTAAGTGAGACATGATTTGGTCCTACATTTCTAGTCATTATGAATGTATTTTGTATACTATCTTCATATAATAAAATTAACTTCCGAAGACACCTACCTGTTTTCTCCCTGATTTGCTTATAAGAGGAAAAAAGGGTCACAGGTGTCCCTGGGGATGGGAGAAGTGGTGTTCTGGGAGATAACTCCAATTTTTAATTTAAAGACGGCACAAGCAAGAAGCTAGCACTGCTGAAGCAAGGGCCAAGACTTCTAAAATAGTACGGAATGGCTACTCTCAGCAATCAGGACACCGCAAATGGTAAATACAAAACCAAACCAAACCAGGCTGACTGCCCAGAAAACTCAACACTAAAATGAAGATCACAAACGAGTAAAACATCTAGGCCAAGTGCAAGTGCTGGCTGGAGATGAAAGTGCTCTTGCTGAAAAATTAAACACTAATTTTGCTGATAAACAATCACCATGATGACAGGGTGTGTGTGTGCATGTGCACGAAAGGTTGGGTGCAGGAAACCAGACAAGATAACTAGGCAAAAGCCTAAGACACAAGAACTTCCTGCAGAGAAGTATGAAGTTGTCTCCGGTTTCACTTTGTGGATCACATCCCAGGAGAGAAATACACAATCCAGGTAATCACTATTAGACCTGGAATAAGCGGCCAACACATTACCTTAGACAGTGGTCTACCATCACCTGCTTAATCACATCAGAAGCAGACGAGGTTGGAAACATAGGGATAAAAATTAGGCCCACTTTCTTTGGGACAAAGGTGAAAAAAAAGATAAATGATCTCAGTAAATCTTTGTTTACTAAGAGAGCAAGAGGGATTTTATCTTCAAGAATTCTGACTCCTTTAACAATATTAATGGTTTTCCTGACATGAGTGAAATCACTCATTCAGCCAAGTGGTTTGTAGGCTGCTTGAGGAATCAGTGTCAGGTCATAGTTCAGTCTAAGGACGCTGGAAACTTAGAGCACACCTGGGAGTTGCTTTTTTTTTCCTCCACAGAATGATGGCCTTCAGTGTTAACACATTACCAGACTGTCAAGTTTCACAGGCCGGGACAGTTTTCAAACATATACTGGGTCTCTACCCACAGGAGAGCCAGCATGCTCTTTTTTCCCCCGAGATATTAATTTTAATTACTTTGAAAAAACATAATTTAGTACCAAATGTTTAACAGGCACCCATTGTAATTGCTGTTATTGTGAAATTAGTATTAATCGTATCTGATCAGCTATATAAAACTCAACAATTTTTCTCTTAAAGACAGGTGGTAGAAATCCCAAAGCATAAAGAAGAGACTACGGCCATGTTTACTAATCTAGCACCATAATTCCAGCCGTAGAATCTCCCAAGCAGCTGGAAGAAGGGTGGGAAGAGGTGAGGACATTGGAAAATAAGGGTAGTTCTTAACTTGTGGCCTCATTTTTGCTCGAAGGCAACTCAGGGTCGAGCAAAGAAGAAAACTGCTGAGGCTGGAGATTAAAACAAAGGCTTTCGGTTCAGATGGTAAAGGAGGCCCTCAAGGATAGCCGAACCAGCGCATCCGGAAGGTAGCCGCCTCGGAACGACGGGTTTCTTCTGGGCATCCAAGTCCTTTCTGATAGCTTCACGTTTTTCAGCCAGGTTTGCATGTCACAGCTCTGGGCCAGATACATTCCCTCCACGTTGGCTGACGTGACTCCGAGCAGGAACTGGCGCATGAGGCCCCTGGGGTGGGCGCGAGGGGAGCAGCGGCTCTGGGCGCCGCGGGGCCCACGTTGCTTCCGGGGCGCGCCCCGCCCCGCCCCCGCTGAGGCAGCCCCAGCTGTTTGAGAGCTAAGGACAGTTAATGGAGAAAAACACGAACAAAACAAAAGCGCCTAAATGTTATTCATGTTCTACTCCTTGACCTGGGTAGTGGTACCTAGGTGTGTGCACTTTGTGGAAGTTCGTTGAGCTGTGCACTTTTTGTTTGGTGTCCTGTGACAGGAGCTTATTAGAGGGGCCCGCGTGGGTACAAATTGCAGGTTGGGAGGAAGGGGCAGGGGTGTGGGCAGCACTGCCAGCCTGCAGCCCACGACACAGGCGCCCAAGGGGCAGCGCCGCAGAGCAGGGTCGCCTCAGCGGGCCAGCGGCTCCTCACGCCGCCGAGCGCCGGGCCCCGGGCCCGCGGAGGCCCGGATGTGCGGGGGCAGCTGCCCGGCTCCACTTGCGGCCCGGGGTCTCCAGCCACTGAGACGAGCTTGGGAGGGAGGGGCTGGGGCAGGGTCCTTGGATGACGCAGGCAAGGGGCGGTGGTGGTGGAGGCGGAGAGCGCAGTGGGGTGGCTCCTTCGCCGAGAGCGCCTGGCAGCCCTGGCGGCTCACCACGCCCGGAGGCCCGCCCGTGCCCACCGCTGCCCCCTCTGGTGCAGGAAGTCCGGGACCCGAGAACGCCACTCTTTGCCGAGAGCCCACGGGGAAATCTCACATCTGGGGTCCTCCAGGCCCTCCTCCATGCTGTTTGCAAGGTACAGTGCCAAGAACAGGTTGCTGAGGGTGTATTCGCAGAGCTGCGTGTTGGCGCGCCGGAAGTAAACCAGCACCACGGCCAGGGGATACTTACTTGAAATCTGGAAACGGGTCTTTGGAGAGAAATTTCTGGAGAAAACTGTCCTCCAGAAGGTTGAGGAAGGCCTGGAGCGCCTGGTCCGGGAGGGAAGGGAGAAACCCACGGCCCCCACCTCGACGGCTCCAGTCCTCCAGCTTCACCTGGGTGGCGACCACAGGGAGAGTGGCAGGGTCTCGGGCGCCACTCACCTCATAGGGGTTGGGGTGAGGAGGGCGGGGCGGGGCAGCGTGACCTGGGCTCAGCAAGTACCTACAGCATAACTGTGCAGTTTTAAAAAAGGAGGAAGGGCGTAATCTTGGGCTAAAAGTTTTTGCAATGGAATTAATTCAGCTGTATTTTAAAACCTACCTCTATTGTCTTTTTTTTTTTTCTTTCCCATTTTAATTTGTACCAGGAAAAAAAGCTCAAATGAATAAATGGTGTTTCATAGATTGGAATTTGGGAACCAGTGATAGCTAATAATTGCTAATATCTGAGTAATTAACATGTGCCAGCAACTATTCAAAGTGCTTTACAGGAATAAACTCCTTTAATTTTCAGAGCAATCCCATAGGATATGTCCGATTAGTAGGCCCTTCAATGGGAAAGTTCAAGTGATCAAGAGAGAAACTCCATCGAGTGTAAACTACATTGTAAACTATAATCCATGCTTAGCAGCAGTGCTCCAAAATGTGTTCATCAATTGCAATGAATGTACCACACTAATGAAAGAAGTTGTTAATGTGGGGAAAAGTGGGAGGTGGGGGGAGTGGGGCATATGGGAACCCCTTACATTTTTTTAAGGTAACATTTAATGTAATCTGAGTGTATTTTAGAAAAAATAAACAATACGTATTTAAAAAAAAAGAACTCCATCATCCCACCATCACTTCTACCCACCTGCCAGCCTCTATACACCTAGTCCATCTTCCCTGCTAGCCATGCCCGACCCACGCACCTGCAGGGCACCTGCCCCCTTCCTCTCACCTGCACGACACTGCTGCCGTGGAACCACCCCCTTGCCCCCATCTGACTTTCTCTTTCACGCTGTTCTCCCCTCTCACAAAGCCAGAAGAGCTTTCATCCCCACCCTACCCCCCGCCCCCCAGCTACCACCCCCGTTCTCTATTCCTTTACAGCGAAATTCTTTGAACTTCTACTTCTTGTTTCCAATTTCTCTCCTCCCAGTCATGCTTACACTCACCCAGGCCTGGCTTTCATTCGGACACTCTGGGCAACTCACTGCCTGGAAGACTTCCCCTTCAGATATCCTCATGGCTGGCTTCTTCACTCCGTTGGTGTCCTTGCTCAAGCCCTGCCGCTTTCTACCCAGACCTCCCCATTTGAAACTCCACCACCACCACCACCACCACCACACCCCCACATCTAGCACTGGGGGTGGAGGAAACCCACAAGATGACCAATTAAATGTGAATTTCAGATGACATATAGCTTTGTCATATAAGTATATCCCATGCAATACTTGGAACATAGTTATATTAAAGATTATCCATTATTTAGCTGAAATTCAAGTTTAACTAGGTACCCTATATTTTTATTTGGTAAGTCTGGCAGCCCTACCCACATCCTTTACCCTGCTTTGTTTTCCTCCCACAACAATTACTACCTTCTAAAATACCAATTTAGTAATTTACTGTTTGTCTTCTCCCCGCTAGCATGGAAGCTCTGAGAGGGAAATTTTTATCTGTTTTGTTCACAGCTCTTCCCTTAGTTCCTAAAATAGTGCCTGGCATGTCTAGGTATTCCGCAAATGTAACAGTGCCTGACATAGGCTAGGCATTCAGTAAATCTAACAGTGCTCAGCACATAATAGGCATTCAGTAAATGCAACAGTGCCTGGCATTTAGGCATTCAAGAAATGTAACAGTGCCTGAAATATAGTAATCAGTAAATATTTAATGATTGTGTGAATCACAACTCATTCAACGGTGGCACTGAGTAGGGAAGTGGTTTGCCCGAGATCACCAGAGCTCTAAGTGGCAGAGCCAGTATGTGAACTCAGTCTTGTTCGAGACAGCTGGTTTCTTAACCAGCATTCCTTCTTCTAACAAATTTTAAAGACATGGGCTTTAAAAACCCTCTTTTCATTCCGCCCCCAGCATTTATATAGGGATTTTACAGATGTGTCCCTAGCTTTGCACTTGCTAAAAGCAGAGAAAACAATTTGCTATTTCAGACCATTCAGAGCACAGGAGATAGAAACAAGCCATTACATCTCCATTTACCAGAGTGTATCACATATAATATTGGCCTATTTTTAACAGTATTTTAATGTGTTTTCCTAAGAAATTTAAACCTAAGACAACCTCCATTCTCGGCAGACTATTCTCCCTTTTTCTCCACGAACATGTAACCATCAGTTCAACTCCCAT
>JAQZBX010074058.1:0-14813 GCA_029593785.1 Cabassous unicinctus
AAAAAAAAAAAAAAAAAAGCTCAAATTTAAAGTCTACCCCCCTTGAACTTAAGTATAAAGCTAGGGACCAGATGAAAAGTTCTCTTTGGGCCTCAGTGTTCAAACAAGCAAATTAGAAAACTTTAATCTGTATTTCTTGTCTAGCCTCTGTGGTCAGCCACTGCAAATATCCCCCTTATCTGTCCAAGGAGTCGCCTAGAACCTTCCTGCCTCAGGAAGCACTCAGTTGTTTCCAGCATCCCAGAAAAGTAAGGTTGGAGGGAAGCCTATACCTTTAGCAGCAGAAATTTTGGTAACGCTCTCCCCTCTCTTCTACCTGCCTCCCTAACATGCCTACCTACCCACACGCTCTCTACCCCGCCATCTTGAAGATTTTGGGCAAGGTTCTTTCATCTTTTCTATGACAAGTCAAAGTTTTGAAGAGGAAGAGAATGGAATTACTGTACCATTCCCCTTACATGTAACCATGGTTAGATATACTTGTTATGTTATGTAGTTATGTAACATGGTGTTTAGGAAAGTATCTTTTATCTTTGGAGAATATCTGATTAGGCACTCTCCTTTAACTTTTCCATGTTCTTTCCTGCATGTTATTTTATTTGAACATTCTAACAGCCCTAGAAAATAGTTTCTCTCAGTACTCTCTGTGTTTTACAGCTGCAGGGACAGAAGTTTGAGTTGCCCAGCTCCTAGAGACAGAGTTGAGTCAAGAATTCAGGACCATGTGGTAGAAGATGGGCTGTGGCTAACCATACAAGTATGAGAGTGTTCTCTCATGAACTGTGACAAATGTACAATATTAATACATGGTGTTAATAATAGGGGGTGTATGGAAAAATATACCAAGTGTGTGCTGTGTTCCATAGTTAGTGGTAATAGTCTGATCATGTTCTTTCATGATCTGTAACAAATGTTCCACAACAATGTAAGGTGTTGGTGGAGGGGTGACATATGGGCATTCTGCACGTTATGCATGATTGTTTTGTTAAGCTCACAACTTCTCTTAAAACAAAAAAAAAAGTTAAAAAAGAAAAAAAGAACACAGGACCTGTGATTTCCCCCAAGGTCTTATGTTGTTAAACCTATACTTGGCATCTTCCGCAGCAGCCAGCCTACTCAGTCAAGAGGTGAGAAAGTACTAGGTATGCAGCTTTCTGGTACATCGTCTCAGGCACACATGGTCAAGAGGAGTTCACTCTTTAACAAACAGTTATTGAGCACCTGCTTCTTGTCAGATGCTATTTTAAGCAGCAGTGGTCAAAACAGTCAAGAAGCCTTGCACACACACAGCAAGGGAGGAGCAAATGATAAATAAATGAGTAAAATATATAATGTGTTAGATGATGATAAGAGGTAAGAAGAAAAATAAAGTGGGGAAGGGGGACAGGTAGTGCTGGCCGAGGGGAAGAGTACTGCGATTTTAAGTAGGGTGGGTAAAGAAGGTCTTCTTGAGAGGTGATATTTGAGCAAAGACTTGAAGGAACTAAGGGAGCAAGCCTTGAGATCTCTGGGGGACGAGAAGTCCAAGCAAAGAGAAAGAACAAGGAGTGTGGAAGGCAGCATGGATTGCTTTCCTTAAGTCCTCAAATGCCATGTGATATTTATATGGTATTTATATGAGTGTGTGTGTTTTTGAAAACTTTTCTTGAGTTCTGAGGTTGGTGCATTGCTTTAATTTTGCCTTAATGATTTCCTGCACTTGGGAGAGCTCTTTAATAGATGCATTCTGGAAGTTGTAATCATCAGTCCTGGGTTGGTATCACATTACCTTTGTGGAAAAAAGCAGAATTGCTTTGGCACTCACTGGGTCTTGGGGTGGTGACTATATTTTCCTGGTTTTTAACGTAAATCATTGAAAACATGTCAGGGCCCTGATCTCAAGAGTTTCTCCTAAATAGAGGAGAATCGTATTCTTGTATTCAGGGGGTATAGGAAGGGACTTGGGTGGGTTGGGGCAGGCAAAAGGGTTCTTATATTTTAAATGCCAGTCAGCTGCAACTACTAGTTATCTGGAGCCTGTTCAAACTCATTTGGAGAACAGTTGAATTTTTAAAGTGCCTTTTGATCCTCTCTTTCATTTATTTTAACTGATCTGCTGGGATTAGGAGCTTCGTAGGAGAGCACCACAATGCTTGCCAAAATGTGTGAATAATTAGAGCTCCGATGATGTGTGCCAGATAGAAGGGGAGTATTCACACTTCTGATTAGATTCAGCTAAATGCAGTTGTAAATCACGGCTGCCACAGTAACAGAGCCTTGTCAGAATTTAGCAGAGGAGGAAGCTGAGGGCAGCAAAGAGATTGAGGGGCTTGCCCCAAGACAAGCGGCTCGGAGCGAACGTTTATGTGGAAGAGGAGGGGAAAGGAGATAATTTTGGCATCTCTCAGTTCAGTTCCTACATTCTTGAGTCTTGCTGGGCACTTAGCTGGCTGCCATCTTGACAAATGTGAATAAGATGAGTCCCTGTTCTCTGGATGCTTCCAGTTTCCAAAGGAGGTGAATAAACATCTGTTGTTCAGTGTGATGAGTGTGTCAGTAGGACAGACACTGTACTAAAGGACCCCAGAGGAGGACTCAGTTCTGCTGAAGAAGAAGGAGAAGAAAGGGTTTGAAAGGCGGTCATTTCCTTTAGAAATAAGAGGTGACAATTCAGATAACTTAACAAAATGAGTTAGTGGTTAGAGGAACTTCAGGCAAAGTAAGAAACGTGCAAATGCACAGGTATCTCAAAAGGCCCCTCTTAAGAGTGGTAGTAGTCCTTTATGGCTGGAGAATAGATTGGAAAACACAACATGAAAGAATGATGGCAATAAGACTTGCAAAGTAGATTGGATCAGAATGTAAAGGGTTTTGAATGCTTTACAGGGAGCATTTTTTTTTCAAATTACATACCATGCCAAAAATTCTAATTCACCCCTGCCAAAGGGCAAGTCTCCCACCCCAGCTGGAGTCCACTGCCTTAGCCATGTCATTGGTGACAATGTGTTGGTCTTCTTTCGCTGTATTACAGCATGAGAAAATAAAGGTTAAGAACCACTGCTCTCACCAGTGGAAGTCTGTCTGTCTGTATTTATTTGTTTATTTAATTATTTTATTTTTAGGAGGTATGGGGATTAAACCCAAGACCTCGTACTTAGGAGGCAGGAGCTCAACCACTAAGCTACATCCACTCCCCCAGTGGGAGTCTTTAAGGTTAATAAGATAAGAAATGCAACATAAGATGGTTGGTTTAAAATGATAACGGGCAGAAGCGTCTATGTAGAATTGTCAGTTTGGAGTGGGATGAGCCTGGAGTCTCTTAGATGCTGGTGGAAGATCATGAACAAGGTCTGAACGAAGACAGTGATAGAAGGAATAAAGAGGCAAGCTCTGTTTCAAGAGAGATTTCAGAGGTAGAATCAAATAGGACTTGTTGAAGAAAACTCCAGCTGTGTACTAGTGTCCTTGGTAAGGTAGATGAGACCCATTCTGAGACATCTTTTCATTCATTCTAATAGTGCCATCCTTTCCTGATTAGTAGACTTATATGGAGTGCCATTGCTCAAAACATAGTGTCCTGCAGAAAATAGACAGTGAATATATATTATTAACGTATTGCTCAGTATCTGGATTCCTGATATAGAAAGTGAGAGATATGGTCATGGCAACATGGAATATGGATTTCAATGGAAAGGTCTGGATTTGTCACTGCAGCTGTTTCCTAATCATAATCACACTTTTCCTTCCTCTCCAACACCACTCTTCCACCCCTCCCACCCTTAGTTAGTAAAAATGGTGGTGGTCTTTAAAAAAAAAAGTGCCTCCATCCAGCCTGTAAGCACCTTCTCTGGCCCCCTCTCTCTATCCCGTTCTTTGAAAAGAGATCAGCTTTCCCTGTCTCAGTAATACAACACGTTACTCTGAAATGAACCAGCAACTTGAGGTAGGAGTAAAAGCGCAGGAAAAGGAATGCAGGGGAAATGCACCAGAATGGCATGAAACCCAAAGCAAATGAGCAACACATGGAGAATGTGGAACAGCAAGAAAAGCATAAAAATCACAACCCCATCTGCCATCTCTAGAAACAGAGAGAGACAGAGGAAATCACACGTGTGGCTCACCTGAAGTCAGAAAGAGTCATCTTCACCACTTGGTGGAGGTATGAAGGAGATTCTTTTGGAAGACTTGGACCCTTTTCAAGCGGTTCCACCAAGCTTTTTGTTTCTTCCACTTTGGCCAGTAAACTCAAATGCTCAGAGAAATGCTTCTCCAGGCACAAAAAAATAGGTAGACTAAACCAGTGCTTTCCAAATCGTACATGAAATTCAATCATTTGGGATATGAGGAGGAAAATCTAGAACTGCTTTTTCTACTTATTTTTATCTCAGCCTTTTAAATTTATTTTTGTGTGTATTTTTACAAATATATGTTTACAGTGTACAAATAAGTAAAACTATATTGGAAAGTGGGGTTTTTTGTTGTTTCGTTTTGTTTTTTTATTTTTGGGATACATGATCAAAATGTGCAGACCATTAGAATAGTTAACAGGGCTACTAGTTGGAGGTTGGGGGCAGGAAGAATAACCTGAAATTTTGAGATTCCTTGCAGAAGCAGGGAAGTTAACTAGAGGGCTGTTTCTCTCTAGCCTACAGATAGGCTGTCAGCTCCTGTTGAATAGCCTCTAAGAGTCCCTCCAAATATGTAGACAAAACCCGGAGAAAAAAATATATCCCACATTTAAAGGATCCCTTTGAACAAGCCTACATTTAGCCCATAATCAGACCACAGAGCAACAGCCACAGGTGGCCGGAACACTATCAGAGGTACCCTCAGGCTCTCTCACAGCCCTGCTCCCTCACTACCCTTCCCCACTACTTCTGTTGTTGGGGGTGGGGGAGAGTTGCATGCCTGCTTGTTTTTGCATCCCAGCCCCTAGGCCACATGAGTTGTGTGCCTCTTTGTTTTGGGGTCATCATCCAGGCCAGATGGGATATTCCATTATGCTGCAGTATTGTGAGCCTTCCGCTCAACAGCTCCCCCACCCAATCAACACACAAATAAACCATAAAACTCCATGTAATTGTTATATTCAAACTGCAGAGCCAGGAATCCTGTGCTGCATTGGGATGCTCTTTTCCTTTTGCAGACATCAGCTTTTCTTTTTTCTTTTTCCAAGCTTAAACCTCAGAAATCCCATTAATCCCAGAAATCCCATTAATGCCATAGAGGCAGGTAGCTTTGGGGTGTGCTTCTTTTGTCAACCATGTCTCTACAGCCCCGGAACTGACCCTCCCCATCCTGCCACTCCCAGCCAGTCTTTGTTGGTGGTACTCTCCTCTTTCCATAAGCATCTGTTAGAACTTGACCATTAGTCAGACTGTTCCTAAATGATGCATCCCCCCTAGAGATGTGCACTGATAGGAAATGAAAGAGCATCCATGCCTTTTCTCACCTCATTATGCAGAGAGCATGTGACAGAATCTGACAAACTCAGTTATCTCAGACCTCCAGTTGCAAGTGCTTCTCATCAGTTTTCTTATGAACTGCTTCAGGTTCACCCTTTCCCCTTTCCCCCTGCAACCATGTTTATCACACAGCCCCATTTCAGTGATTATCTTTCTAGATGTTGGGAAAAGTTAGCTCTATTGTAAGACCGTCAATGGCAAATAGAAGATACTATACTTTAAGGTTGTCAGTTGCCCTCATTTTCATCATATTGAAATAGGAGATGGATCACATCTGTTTGAAATAAATTGAGTGAGATAATAGTTCATACATAAAGTCTTAAAGGAAGTGAGCCATGATGGAATCAAGGATATCCTTCTGTTAGATGGACTTTTGCCCCAGAGCTTCCACAGGTGGTTGTAGAACTCAGGATCTCAAAAGTATTTTGTGTTTCCTGTAGAAAAGTAATGATGCACATTGTACATCTCAGGCGGCCATGACTCTCCAAAGAGCTTTGTTTCTAGAAACCCGAGATGCAGCGTGCTGTGAGTCAGGAAGGGCCATCATCCTCACATGCCGGGTATTGTCCGCATTAACTTCCTTTCCAGTCATGATCATTGGGAGGTTGTTGCATTCAGGCAAAGCACTGGTAGCAAGTATCTTAGGTATGGCATGATCTTGTTCTGAAGTTGCTGTAATTCTGAGTGAAGAATTCAGGAAACACCCAAGGAAAAGGTGATCTTTCCACAAGATATTATGTTCACTCCACTGTTTGTCGGCTGGGTGTTACTGGCATTCAGGATGGGACTGTCCCCACATGTCACAAGACACTTGGCAACACTACTTTGCCCACTAAAATACCAGTAACCTTTGCTGTCACCTTGACACCTGAAACCAGTCCCCACACATTTCTAAATGCCCCCCAGAGAGAGGATGGGAAGGAGTGCTACCTCAGAGAGAGAAACTAGGCGAAACAAGGTGGCAGAACCTGTAGACCTTCCTGTAACCTGGGTACAGCCAAGCGATTATTTCCCTCAGACTCCTGTTGAAACTATTTATCCAAAACATTTTGGAAAGAGAAAGTTGGCCCCCAAAGGAGAGGGCCGACCATGGCCAAATACATGGTTACATGTTAACCCAACTCTGTTGGCCATTTACTTGATTTATTTGTGTCACCAAATGCAAGTGTAGTTAGAATTCAAATTCTAAATCTAGAATTACATTTGCAATATTAGTCAAGTAAACTGAAATGTGTGTCTGTGTGTTTGTGATGATCCATGAATGGGAACAAGTCAGTTTGAAAATTGGCCCCAATGCAGAGAAAATTTTCACAGCCAATGAAAAATTACTTTTTTAAAGAACACACTTCCTTTTATTTTGATTTTTACCATCTCCCAACCAGATCCCCTCTGCTAAAAAATTGAGATTACTTATGAGTTGCACTAGCTGACAGTGAATTTATGATTAAAGCAAAACTTACTTTGAATTTGTAAATCTGAGTTTTCATTAATTTAGTAAGTCATAAATGTTAAGCTTGGTTATAAGCATCCTTATAATACTTTGCTTTGTACTTGGGCTTTTCTCATCTGCTGCTTTTCAGGTTTCTGCACATGAGCCTGAATACATGGATTTGTTACAAATTAAATATTCAAGCAAAGACTATTTTATTTTATTCTGCTTACACTCCCTTCTCCAGCTCTTCATAGCCACGTGCACAGTGTTTAAAGGAAGCCATGTTTAGAATGATTTTTAATGAAGAGAGTTTATTGGATGGGATAAGAGGAGTCACACTGACCCCACATCATACCTTTGCCATACAATCGAAGGTCTCTGTTGAAGGTATTCTGGAAAATATCTGTTCTCGTCAGAAGCTGTCCTACATTGTCAGTGAAAAGGTATTAGGTGCAGGTGTCAAACATGACTAATGAGGCATGAGGAGTCGACAGCAAAATAACAGAGATTATAGGTACAGAGACTTGTGAATGAAGTGTGAATAGCAGTGTGGATATGTGACTGACACACAAGAGAGAGACCTGCACAAAGGAACAATATCTATCACACTTGTGGAGAGAATGGACAATTTGAATTACTTGACTGATAGCTACTCATTTGATATAATGGGTTAGGAAAATAAATAAATAGTTTCTCCCTTTACATTGTGAGGTTCCTGTAAGTGTTCCAGGCTTGGCATCAAAATTTCCAAAATTTTCTTCTAAGACAAGCCAGAGTCTCCTTTTTCTGTTTTTAAATTTACAAAGTGTTTTATTGTGAAGCTATTGGAAAGGATGAGGCATATTTTGCTCGTTAAGCTTTCAGTACCACCAAAACATCACAGCACTGCAGTGTTCTGTTCTGGGATCTGATTGGTAAGTGCACCATGAAGCCTGTAGTCTAAACGGAGGAGGCCAAACACAAACAAAGTCAAAAAAAGAGAAAAGTTTGGTTAAGTGCAACTTTGTCAAAGGCTGCATGTGTCTAGACCAACACAATGCAGCTGCTGGGAAAGGTTGATGATGTCAGGGAAGTTAACAGGGCACGAGGCTCAAACTCCGAAAATCTTGCTCCCCCAGGCCAGGGAGGCTCTTCTGAACTAGCTCAACAGGAGCCAGTGTGGCCTTCACCTAATCAGCGTCCAGTAAGTGACAGTCAACATATTTTTGTTTGTTTATGAACCTCAGGAGAGACCACCTAAGAGATGAAGCCTAAGGGCTGCCTCTTTGGATAAGAAGAGGATGTGTAGGTGAGGAAGACGAGGGAGGCTGGAGCAAAATGAAACAAGGTGGGGCATGGTTTTCTCTCCAGGCCCTTTTCACCACTTCTCCCAGCGTGGAGGGAAAGATGAAGTTCATGTGAGGAATGTTGATCTTCCTAAAAGTGGCTCCAAATGATAGACCCAAGGCAGGTTTCTAAACAGCTGTTATTCAGATTAGAGGCAAGGACTTGATGTATCGCTCCCATTAGAAAGTGTCCTAATGGAAAGGGCCTGCACTTTCTCTGGGTCCCATCTGAATTAAACAATTGGAGTATTTTAAATCGAGGGTCATAAGTGTCAACAAGATGGAGAGCTTTGCCTCTTGATTAAAAGAGGCCTGTAAGTTACTTAGGAAGTTCTTGCCGTCACAGACTGCAGGTGGATCCTCTGAACCATTGTGCAAAGGGTGAGTCCAGCTGTTCTCCTAAGGAGAGAGCAGGCGAGCTCAGACTGAAGAATGCAGCTGGAAAATTTTACCTCACACACTCCGAGATCCTGCTAACCATAGGGTTTGAGGAGGTCGTGCCTCTCGGTTTTCTCTACCCACCATCCCATGGCAGGGCTCTCACAAATCCTGCCAGTCTGGAATGGGGCAAAGTGGCACACTTCCAGCTCTTAGTATATCCGTGTTTGTTTCAATATCAGTAATGCCTTAATTACTTCCTGGGTGGGTCACCAACCCCTTCCTTCCAGTCTTAGCATAAAATTAATGCCCCAGAAACAGGCACTGTACTTTAACTTGGTGCTCCCTCCTGGCACACTGCTTCATACCCAGTTTGAGAAGCACTGGCACATGAGCTCGGCCCAGAGTGCTGGGACAGGGAGGCCACCATAGCCCCAGGTACAGTCTTGAGTCAAGTAGCATCCCTGAGTGTCCTTTTCACCCCTTGTACTGAATGGTAACAGGCAGGAGCCAGTCATGGTCATAGGGGAAGGCTGAAGACTTAACAGAAATTGAGAGGAGAACAGAAGAATGGGAGCGGAGGTGGGGGCTGGGGGAGCGTGGCAAGGAGGAAGAGAAGAGAGCCAGAGCGGCAGCAGTGAGGACAACGGCGTCTGGAGCAAGTGGTGACAGATGTCTCTAGGTAGATGCCCTTATGGCAGCAATTCTGGAGAGAGAAGAAAATCCCAGTAATATTAACAGGGCTACAACAAATGAAAACTGGAAAATAAACAGATGGAACATGCCTCATAGTTTAGCTTTTATCATCAATAATTCTGAATCTGCAAGTGAATATGGTTAACTATAGTTCAAACCATCTGCCTATTACTGCCTTTCGCTTTAAGATAGTGTGTTGAATCCCATTCTCCACCAAGTGTGTATGCATAAGGGGGAAGGGGGAGTTAGAGAATCATTATTCTCTGCTGTCCTGTCAAAACACACGTGATCCACACCTTGTATAAAGGTCCATGCAAATGGACACCATCCATCTATGGAGGCAATCAGCAGCAATCCCATACTGCCCTTTCTTGGGTTGGGAGGACCTCTTCTGGCTGCCTTCCAATGTCAAGTATAAGCATCTTAAAGGCAAGCTCAGTTAGTTTCTTCTCAAGGGTGAGATTCAGCATCCAGTTTCTAATCTATCTAAGGAGAATTAACTCAATTAAATGTATTGTGCATCCCAACCCAAACTGAGATATGCTGAGCTCATCTCTTTGGCTTTCAAGTATTTTGGACACGCAAATGTGGTCCAAAACTGTGCTGCGGGCTACGAAAAGATATGAAAGAATATTGTCCTTCCACAGGGAGCTTAGAATCTATTTAAGCTAGAATCTTGAAGATAGTATATTGCTGATTCTGAGTGGCCACCACCCCAAATTAAACCTTGTCTTAATCATTCATCTTTTTTAAAAATATTTTTTTATTCAGAAGGCAAGATCATAACCATATTAAAGAAATAAATGTAAATGCTAAATCACCCGCAGACTCAGTTTTAGCCTGTTCTCCCTCACATGTTCCCTTTCTCTAGACTAACCTGAGAAACAAAGAATAAAGCTTTCATCACTTTGTAAATTGTTTCAGCAAGAAAGCCCTGTCTGAGGTGCAGATGAGTGTGCAAACAATTGTTTTTGTTTTGTTTTGTTTTTAACATGACAGCAGCTGGCATTTTTATTGAGCTTTCGTGAACATTAAAAAATAGGTAACTGAAAAATAAAACCAAAACTATCTCAGGGGGATCTCTGCAAAATGCATGTGTAGGTGCACAGACACGCACACACGTAGCCCAGATGGGCCTGCGTGTATGTACACAAATACCAAAGGTATTCCAAAGACTTTTAATTTTTTAAGTGTTGACTACTGTTTGTTCATACCCCAGTGGTGTTAACAAGCAGTAGATTGTTAGTGACAATCACACTCTCTCCAGCACTTAGGGCAGAAGGCTTGATTTAATCGAAGAGCTGTCATTTATTATTCTGTTGTGCAATTCCAGGGGGGTAGCTAACTGATCAAGCTCTGGCTCCCGGGAGCAGAGGACTTTTTTTTGTTGTTGTTATGTGTAAATCCTCAATACAAATTGCAGTATTTCTGGACTCCCAGCGGGACCCATTAGAGCCTGTGGGGCATTAATGATCATTAATAGTGCTGTCAGAGTGAGAGGAGGTGGGGAGGGAGGGAAAGAAAAGAGCAAGATAGGAGGGAGAAGAAGGGGGGCACAGAATAGTGGCCAGCATATTATGTAGCTTCTTCAGAAATGGAAAATTAATACATCTGCTTTGTTCATAGTGCCCAGTGTTTGGTGTTTATTAGCAGGCATCACTACTTCTGTAGGTTAGCGCCAGCCAGATACTTACTTCCATGTTTGAAATCCTTTAGTTGTCTCAAATCCTTTTTCCTCTTTCCCCATCCTTTCCCCTACCTCCGCAACATCTTCTGTCCCCAAAAGTCAGTCCCTAATCTCCAATTCCAAAAATTAAACAGAACAGATTTCCTTCAAAACAGCAACACACGGCCACACACAAAACACAAAAAACATACATACATACACAATGTTACAGCCATAATTTGCAGTGTTGCCTGTGCAAGGTTAGTTCCATTTTAAGCACTTAACTATATAGTAATCAGGTAGAATTGTTGTAATCACTCACTAGCTAGCATGTTTATCAGTGCTGTGGAGAAAAGGCCAGGTATTAATTAGGTTAGGATAAAGTGCTAATGTTTGCACTTTGAGTCTCCTACTCTTTTAAGCAAAAAGACCCTGACATAGTGGCTTGCTCAGAATTGAAGCCTTTTTTCAAGAATCTTCCTTCTCTCAGAATTCCTTGTCTACATCAGGCTGTTTCGCCTTTGACTCCTTTTGATGTATATTTTTTCCCAGTCATTTCATTTTGTCCTTGAATTTCAGATTCCTGGGATCTAATCTTCTACATCCATTATATTTCCAAACCACAGAAAGGGATTTTTCCACAGTAATAATCAGTAAGTGCGTATTACATGTCCATTCCTTTCTTCATTCAAATATCAAATGCCTTTCATGTGCCAGGCATTGTGCTTGACAGAGGAAATAACGTTGGTGAGAAGAAGAAAACGAGGCTCCATCCCTGTTGCTGTGGAAGAAACAGATTTTCATCAGTTGCACAAATTAATGTAGCGTTACAACTGTGGGACACAGGAGAGGCACAGGTGACTATGAAAAACTATAATAAGGTATGCTGACCTAGAGAGGGGGGTTGAGGAAAGTTTCCCACAGGAGCCACAGCCGATTGGATATAAAGGAAAAAGAGTTAGTGATTACTCTGTTCCAGGCACTATGTTAAGTGGTTTTCTGTAAATTAACTCAGCTAATCCTTATAGCAACTTGAGAACATAAGGCGAATTCTCCAACGTACAGATGAGGAAACTATGGTTTAGAAGGGTTAGAGAACTTTCCCAAGGTCATAGGACCAGTGGGTGGAGCCAAAATTTAAACCAGGTTAGTCTCTCTTCAATATCCAAAATCTCAACCACAGAATGAGCTGCTTTTCTGACCCTTGTTGTAAGCCCACTACTGCGCAGCTAATGGCTGAATGAACCCCAGGTACTGAGAATTTGACCTTGGCAACTAACTATTCCATCCTTCTTTTTCACCTCTTTTGGCATCTTTGAGCACAGATAAACCCCACTGGTCTCTTTTTACCAGGCAAACTGAGTCATTTTAGCTCTCACCCATGCCTCAGAATGGTGTGGGTGCTATGTGCAAGGATAAATCCATTTTTCTGCTTTCTTAAACCAGCTTCATTTTCTCATTGAAACTGCACTCCTAGTGGGACTTTAGCTTACATCATTCCTGGCACTTCATTTATCCCCAGAGTTGTGGCCAAGTTCTGAGTCTTACTTGATGCCATGGGACTCTGGGGGTTGGAAGGGTTTAGCCATCTGTCCCCCAGCTCACCATTGGGACGTCCCTTGTTCCTGTCCACCTAGGACACGCAGGGAGCCTGGTATGACCATTCCTCCCAGGGTCTTGCATCTTCCTGTGGGCTACCCCAAAGTAAGGCCTGGTTCTCTGGTACCATGAAATCCACAACCCTCTCTCTCCCTCTCCAGTATGGGTGACTCTTTTTCCAGTCTTGGTGAAGCCCCTCCACATATCTCAGGCACTAGAATTCTTTTCTCAAATTTGATCTTCCTTATTCAAAGAGGTTTTGATGGCCATTAAACTGTGCCAGAATCACTAGCAACTGAAGAAAACACGTTTCTCTGTCTCTAGAACAGGGAGAGCTTCTCTCAAAGTGTGGACCAGATACTCAGGGTGGGGGAGGAGAGGAGGGTGGCAAGACTCTTTAAGGCAGGGGTTCTTAACAAGGTATCCGGTGAGCTTGACATGAAATTCTAAAAAATATTATTCTTATGGGGATGTGTTGGGATGGGTGTGATATGTTTATTAAATAATACACAGTATAGTGTGGACTTAGTAAGGGGTCCGTGGTTTTCACCTGACTGGCAAAGGGGTCTGAGGTTAAGAATCCCTGCTTTAAGGAGTTCCACAAGGTTGAAATTATTTTCACAATTGTATTAAGACATTATTTGCCTTTTTTCAATTTCATTCTCTCATGAATATATAGTGGAGTTTTCCAGAGACTCCATGATGTGTGATATCAAAACAGATTGAACAATGCAAAAATAAACAGGAGAATTCAGCTGTCTTCTAAACTAGACATTAGATTTGCAAAAACGTAAATCAGTGCTACTCTTCTCATGATTTTGTTTTGTTTTGTTTTGGAAAATATAGCTATTTTTCATAAAAATATGTTACTTAACATTTAATAATCTTATTTTTTAATGAATTAATGCTTTTCTTTAAATTTTCTTACTTTTAATTTTTAAATAAAGTAATTGTCAATAGATCTAACACGCATAAACAAAAGCTCTCTAGATTCCTCAATAATTCTTAAGGGTGTAAAGGGGTCCTGAAGCCAGAACATTTGAGAACTGCTACCATGGAGAAAAGAAAGAAAAAACAAATGGTCAAATTTCCATATGAAACCTGTCCTGCTACACTGGCAATTTCTGAGTTGTGCCATCCAGTGAGAGGAGGTGTTAATTGGATACTTGGGCCCTGCCTCCCTGATTTTTTGCCCTCAAATTTTGAGAAGCCGTAAAAAAATAGCTCCTAAACCTAGAAAATCACACATCCAAGTTTCCATGGAACAGTTCGAGCCTGCGAATGTCTTTTGTCCTGATGTAAATATTGAGAACTCTCCCTTTGACTCTTGAAGGTATCCCGGTTTGATTGGTAAATTACACCTCAGCAGATCTGAGCCCCACTGTATTAGTCAGCCAAAGGGGTGCTGACACAAAATACCAGAAATGGGTTGGTTTTTATAAAGGTCATTTATTTGAGGTAGAAGCTTACAGTACTAGCCCATAAAGTGCAAGTTACCTCCCTCACCAAAGTCTTTTGCTACATGTTGGGGCAAGATGGCTGCTGACATCTGCAAGAGTTCTGGCTTCCTGAGTTCCTCGCTTCCCCAGATTTGCCTCTCTCCCAGTTCAGCTGCTCTGCTATCTCCACAAGGTCAGCTGTAGACTATCAGGCGAACAGCTCTGTCTCTCTCCCCAGGGCTCAATCCTCTCCAGGTTCAGCTACTCTGCATTCTCCCGTGTATTTACTTCCTGGGCTCCAGCTTAAAACTCTCAACTCTTGTCCTTTGCCATGTCTTTTCTCTGTGAGTCCCCCACCCACCAAGGGAGCGGGGATGCAACATCCTACTGATGTGACTCAATCAAAGCCTTAATCATTATTTAAAAAGTGAAACTTCTGAATCCAATATAATCTAATATGCCCAGAGGGACAGACCAGTTGACAAATATAATCCAATATTTATTTTTGGAATTCATAAACAATATCAAACTGCCACACCCACCCAACTTCATTAACTTATAAATGAAAAAGTTAGAGTCCAGTCTTTCTATAATTAAAAGAATTAAGACAGGGGAGCAGATGTGGCTCAAGGAGTTGAGCGCCTACCTCCCACATGGGAGGTCCGGGGTTCAGTTCCTGGTGCCTCCTGAAAAAACAAAAACAACAAGCAAAACAAATGAAAAAAACCAACTCAGGGAAGCTGATGTGACTCAGTGGTTGAGTGCCAGCTTCCACATACAAGGTCCCAGGTTCAATCCCTAGCCCCCAGTGCCTCAAAAAAAAAAAAAAAAAAA
>JAQZBX010074059.1:0-14813 GCA_029593785.1 Cabassous unicinctus
TCTTTTAGGCAGTAGTTTCCTGCTTGTAGTTTACTTTTTAAAATTCTTACAAAGATCTAAAGAAATTCATTTTCTATATAGGCTTAAATTAACCAGGGTTATTTGTAAGATATGGCATCACACCGAAATCATATGTACAGTTAAATTTGCAAGACTATTGTTTTTCTTAACTGTGTAGCAATAATCTTAAACTAGTTAGGTTAGTAGTTAAATCATAATTTATAATAAACAGGCCGTTGTTTTCATATGCAGGTAGACAATTAAAAAGGAAAAGCATCATTGTAAAACATTATGATTAAGCTGTTGGGAGAAATAGAGGCCTTGATGATATTTGGGGGGACTGTGCCTGTTTTAGGTTAAGACCGTGCTAAACGGCTGCTGGATCTTACCCGTCATTGGAAACCATGGCAGCAATTGGCCAGGCCCCTGTCTTAGGTTGACCCAGCGGCTTTGCTGCAGAGAGGGGGGGTCCAGTTGCCCGTTATTGACTAACCAGTCCAGCGCCTGATGAGGCATATTTCTCAAGGAGCTTAAAAATGGCCTTTGTAAGAGTATAAACAGGGTGAAATTAGGCCCCAAGTCCTGAAGTGCTTAGCTCTCCTCTGCAAGTCGGGTATCCTTGATCCCTTCTTGACCAGCCACGGACCTTGTCACGATTTTGGTCTTGACAAGAGCTAAACACCTCCGTTGATGGCCGCCACAAGATGGGGACCTGGAACTGAAAGGGGAAATGAAAAGAGAATTTGTTTCTTCCTTGGCAGGGGGCAGAATGAAGTCTCCTGTGAGAAACCAAAGTTCCAGGTCAGGGAAGTGGATGTGGCTCAAGAGGTTGGGCGTCTGTCTACGATATGGAAAGACCTGTGTTCGGTCCCCAGGACCTCCTGGTAAAATAAAAAAGTTCCAGGCCAAAGATGCGGTGGAAACTTACACCAGCCATGTGCAATGGGAATCCCTAAGCCAACGAGTCTGTGGAAAAACTGGTCTTAACTGACTAGATCCTTGGGGTGCCAGGCAAAACCAAATGCAAAACCATATACTTCCGCACGGGGAACAAAACAAAACAAAACACCTCGGTCTACACTGATGACAATCTCACAATGAAAAGTTACAAAAGAAAGGAAAGCACCATTAGGAAAGCCAGTAGACTCAGGAAAGAGAAGGACTCGTATCCTGAGAACAGAGAGAAATTATATTAAAAGTATAGTTGAAGTGATTAAAGACATTAAAAAGAACCAGAAATCACAAACGCTGAATAGAACAATATGGGGAAAAAATGGGCAGATGAGAAAAAGTGGAAAAGCAATGGTCATTCTCAGAGATCAAAGACTTCACATAATAAATGACTCCAAAATCTTTGCAACAAACAGTGTATGGAGAATCCACTTCATACAAGACGACGCGGTTCTGCACACTAAGAGTTAGATGGAGAAGCCACTTCAAAAGAGCTAGTGAAATGCTCGATGCAGAAGACAACGGATCAGAATCTACAAAGTTCTGAGGAAAAAAAAGTAGGCCGAGAATTTTATATCTAGCTAAGATGTCTCCTGTGTATAAAAGCAAGAGATGGATATTCTCAAATGTGCAAAGACTTGGGGGGTAAGATCAGCAATGAATCCATTTAAATATAGAATTATGATGAAACACCTGTGAGATCTGTGGTTATAAAACACAAAATGCAAATACTTATCATGGAAAAATTAAAGTGCACAACTAAAAATGCAAATACTTATCATGGAAAAATTAAAGTGCACAACTAAAACAACGGGAGGTGGAGCAAGATAAAGTTTTCCTTATCTTTTAGAACTAGGAGTAACTTGAAACAGTTAAACAATATTACCAACTCAACCACTTACTGTTTTACACAGTCATTTTTCTGAGTCTTTATAGGAGTCTTTTCAGAATTAACACCTCTTGCAATAAAGCAAGAATTCATCAATTATTTCAATCTTCTTTAGCTTATTCTTTATGTAAAATACAAGTAAAATTTTATTTAACATTTTAAATAAAAATTATTACAAACATCGTGATCTCATTTTGTAAAGTTTGTTCCCTCTTTTTTATTGACATTTTCCACATCACTTGAATTTTTATTAAAAGCATGTGTCGTTTTTATAAATAAGGTAACAAGGTAAACTAATTATTCTTTTTGAAAAGAAAAACAGGAACTGAAAATAGAACTGCCCTCTGTCCTCAAATTTGATGTGGACTCCAGGTCAGTAGATGTGGTGAATCACCTACTACCTTCGCCCAGAAAATATCCTGAAACTGATGCCCCTTCCCTGAATTTGCCAACATGTCTTAAGAAATCCTCCAAGACATGATTTAATTTAGAAAGGGATGGGAACTACCCATTATTTTCCTTTAAAAAGCAAAGGCAAGGAGCACTGTGGACAGCCCCTTCCACCAGTCCCTGCCTGGTCTTAAGCCCACATGCCACACTGACGGCGTCTTCCATGACTGGGAAAGAAGACGGAGCACCAGGGCCATTACAATCCATTGGCTCTGGGGTCAACCTTCAACATTGGGTCCCAGCAGACGCCTTGGTGAGATGTGATACCGAAAAGAGATCGACCGTGTATTGGGCATCATTAGATAATGCGAACTCACCACGGACAACCTCCCTCCAAGTACCATGAGGTGGCACTGCTCTCAGCATCCCTGCATCTTCCACACAGCCTTGGCAGCTTGGGGGTGACCTCTGAGGGCAGATGGAACAGTGAGGATGAGTGGACCAGGTGCTCTGCTTTCCAAGGGGAGCCCATGCTCTCCAGCTAAGCCCTGGTTCACCAGTCTGGGATTAGTGCTGGCACAAAGGCCCTTACTTGGCTGGCCACACAGCCATCACTTAATAACACAAAGAAGTCAACCGAACGGGTGTCCCTGGAGGTTAGCAAGCAGCTCTGGAAAGACCACACATTTGCAAAAACAGGGTAACCACTGCCTCCTTGGTAAAGCTGGGCTCACCTTAAAGGATGGAGAGGCTCCTGCAGGTTATTAAACAGGGGTCACACAGGATCTATTAATTCCATGCTGTCTGGTCTCCTGGTCACTTCCATAACCCGGAGAGCTTCTAGATGCCCTTCCAAGGTTGAATTTAATAGTAATGATAAAAAAGAGACGTTAACCATGTGCATTTTAATGTTAACAGAAAAAGGGCATCCCAACAGCCTCTCCAGCTTTTCCTAAAGTTGATGGTACCCCAGGAAGTCACTGAGGACCAGCTTGTGCACTCATGTTAGTGAGCCGGTAACATGCATTCCCGAGAAAGCAGCTGCTGGGGGCTCGGCCACCCCGGCACCTACCTTGACTCTGAAAACAGCACTGGCTCGGGAAGCGTTCCGAGGCAGAATATGACACTAAAAGAGAGGAGAGCCGTGTATGACTCGCTTTGATGAATCGAATTCATCACGGCCAGCCTCTCTTCAAGTACCATACGTGAACTCTGGTGAGAAATCCTTTGCCTTTCCTGCCAAGATGGCAGCCCCTTGAGGGAGTCCTGTTAGGAATGGGCAGGATAATGTTGGGTAGCGGGCCAAGGGGCATAGATGCACATTGTGTACATGCTCACTGGGGGCGCACATACCCTGAAGGGGTGCTGGCCACTGCTCTCCACGGAGCACGGGTGGATCCATTTAGTTTTTCTGGGCAAGAGGGGATGCTATTCAATAGCCGTCATAGAGTGACTGCATCACAGGTAGCTCCTCAGCTTCTAGGGTGAAGTGGTACCGACTGGAGAACCACTGCCATTTCCAAAAGCTGACATCACCTCCATGGATCCTCCTATGGAGAGAGAGGATGCTGGGGGTCAAAGGGCCAGGTGACATACCACAAAAACAAAGTATGTGGTTCACAGATGAGTCAATCACTCACCCTGGAGAGGAGCTGGCGAGCTTCAGGTCCCTCATCCGAAGTCAACATCATGTCCAAAGAACATTCCAAGGAGGCTGTGAGACTGATGAAGAGGTTCTTGAGGATGACTTGTCACATTTTAAGTAAAGTACCCCCAAGACCACGTCTTGCCCAGGTCCACTGAGCAGCCACAGCGAGAAGTCCACTGCTGCTTCCCCAAAGCTGGCAGGATCTCCGTGCAGTCTTCCTGGGGTGGATGGTGGCCCACAGGTGGAAAAAGTACAGCCCTCTGGTCAACCAGTCACACACCCTGGATGATGCTGGCACTGACATCTCTTCTGGAAGTGGACCTTGGGCCAAGGAAGCTTCTCTTCAAAGTCTTGTAAGCTGACAATGGTGACAGAACTACAGCTGTTCCCCAAGTTTGGCCGAGTGACCTACAGCATAGATCAAGCTTGCTGTCCATGATTCGTCATCCATTCTTGGCTTCTCCACATAGACTGTTTACCCTGGAGTTGCCATCGTGTCCGGGAAGTCCTTCGAGGAAGCATTTGGTACTGAAAAAAGTGTTGTCCGTGAATGATTCGTCATAAGTAAAGCGAATCCACCACGAACAACTTCTCTTCAAGTACCACAGAAAAGCAGAGACAAGACAGACAAGGAGGAGTCCTCTTCTGCTTCTCCCAAGGGGGCTTCACCTCCAAAGTGTGCTCCTATGGAAGATTGGACACTGAGGGTTAGTGGGACGGTTGCCATGTATCCTGAGAAAACCCAGGTGTTCAGTGAGCCATCTACTCACCTCTCCCGGAGGGGTGCTGACAGTTTCCCTTTGCTGGAGTTGGAATTGCAGGCAGGAGACAGTTTAGAAATGAGAAGAGGGAGGTTGCTTTTTGGGCTTCATAATACCAGGTCACAGCTCAAGGAACGCGAGAGTGTGTGGATCCGAGGGCTTCTGAGGTGAGGGCTTGGGGTTTCTCAGGAGAGCACGAGCAGCCATCAATCAGCCCCAGCGAGGCACCGGCTGAGCTCCTGCAGGAAGCACTGGAGAAAGGCCCCTCTCCACCACCGAGGTGCACAGGAAGCCGCCAGGGCACCACCTGCTCCAGCGAGTCTGCCCAGCCCTGGCCCCGAGGTACCCTCAGGAAGATTTGAGGGAAGATCCCAGAACTCTGCACCATTCTAGGGAACCCCCACCCTCTTCCCACCCCCACTGCACCACCACCCACCTCACCACCCAAGAACCCAATTCCAAGGACACCCATCCTTTCTTCTCTCGAACTCAGGCCAGCCATGCCCTAATCCCATTTCCCAGATTCAGCAGGGAAGCTGTCGTTTCTCAGAACTCTGATCGTCCTCCCCAACGACTCAACCTAACACTCCCACCCACTCTTCCACAACGTGCTCTGGAAAGCCCCTTGGGTCCTCACTGCTTCCCCAGCACCATGTGCCTGGAAGGGGTGGATGGCTTCTTGGCTTCATAGCCCCACTCCCACTGTATCGTTCCTCCCTTCTTCTCTTAAAATCCTGCTCATGCACAGTGATGGACCACACTGCCCACCAACAGACCCCAGCTGCCTAGACCCTCCCCGATGATGCTAAGCCCTCGCATGGCCCCATTTTCCTGCCTGGATGGTGGCACACGCGGCGGCGCTCCGTCCAGTCGCCAGCACGCGTTCCGTGATCCGTCGCATGAAGGCTGCTTACCTTTGCCTCCACACAACCCACTTGTGCCAAAAGTTCCCCAGGCACCGCTGACTCATTCTGGAACGCAGACTCCTTTAGGCTCTCTTGCCCGTTCCCTCCCCCACCTTCCATGCCCCTCCTCTCCCATCTCCATGTCCCAGCTGGGCTCATTCCAATCTGTCCACAGACCTGCTGGCTCTGCCTTCAGGACGTCACCACACCTGCAGTCTCGCCACCTCCCTGGGCCCCTCCCCAGCCCAGCCTCCATCAACAGTCCTCTGGATTTGTGGCCCCCACATGCACTCTCAGCTGCCACCCTGGTGGACAGAGTGAGCACTCCGGATGACAGCCCTCCCCTGCTCAGAATCCTCGATAGCCCCCATCACACTCAGACTAAAATCCCAAGTCCTGCCTGAGCCTGGGAGGCTCCAGTGACTCCCCAGAGCTCGGTCCAGGTCCAGGACCGTCTCACTAAAAGATGGCACAGGGGTTCCCACATGCCATGCCCTCTTCCTGAAATGCCCGCCCCGCCCCCCGCTTCGCCTTCAGGCTGTTCCAGCTTTGTTCAGGTCTCTGTCCCCAGCAAGGCCTTTCCAGACCCTGTGTCTGACACAAACGTCCACCCCACTTTTGCTTGGCTCTAGCACCCTACCCTGCTTTCCATTTTCCCATAAAGCTTAAAGTGGACACAACATCTCGTATCTTGTGTTTATCGTCTGTTTCTCTCACCAGAATGGAAAGTCCACATGAGCAAGCACCATCTTGTCCATTGCTCTACCCAAAGTTGAGAGGGAAGTGCTAAAGCCTAGAATCATTTAGAATCTAGTATGCACCAGATAATTATGTGTTGAATGACTGAATCATTTCTTGTTGACTGATCACTTCCTGTACCACATGGTCAAGCTAATGATAAGAGAATGATAACAAAGAGACTATATTACATTCGTCATAAAGGGAAGACATTTAGGGTGACCCCTCTTCCATTTCCAACAACGGCCCTACTGAGAAAAGCTACCGTACTGCGGCCAAAGCGCATACCCACTGGGAAGAGGTAAGAGTGTGCTGGGTCTTGCGGGATAGTGAGCCAAGCAAGATGCATCAGAATAAAGCACAGATTCGCCTCAACTAACTCTCCCTTGAGGCTGGCACTGTTTCCAGAAAGCCTCCCCAGCAAGATCTGACACTCCAAAAGAGTCTGACCTGAAGCAAATAAAATAAGGAAAAGCAATTGTTCAAACAACAGCACTGTCAGGAGAACCACTGCTTCTTTGCATTGGCAGGGTCTCCAGGAATCATCTTAGGAAAGGGCTCGATGTATGTAACTTGAATCAGGTGGCAGATGTTCTAGGTGGACGGGAGTCTCACTGGCGAGCCCCCCAGGCCACATCCTGTGATTTGCTGCAACAGCCACACCTTCTGGAAGATGGCAGCCCCTTTGGGCCCTGATCACATGTGGAGCAAGGGGCATGCATCACGAGCTAAGCATCGGCTGCCCACATGCTTACCTGGGGTAGGCACTGAAGTCAAGAGCTCTTTTCTGAAGGCAGAGCGCTGTCCAAGAAACCCTCCAAAGCAGTATTTGATACTGAAAAACTGGATGTCCCTGTATGATTCGTCATAAATAAAGCGAACACAGCAGGGATAACCACTTTTCAAGTACCGAAGGCTAACGTTGGCAGGCTGCGTCTTCACCAGGGTCAGCCTCGTCTCCAGCTAGTCCTCCTGAGGACGAACCGGGTACTGGGGGTTAGGAGGACTGGGGGTCACACATGCTAAATACAGCTCATGCTCTCAGACCAACCATGCATTCCTGGTCCCTGGAGAGGGGCCGAGGCCGACAGCTCTTCCCAGGAAGTTTCTCAGGCAAGACCGATACTTAAAAACACAAACCTTCCCTCATATGACTCAGCTTACAGAAAGCAAATGCAGCAAGGAGAACTTTTCCTCGAGTTCTCTTCAAATAAGACCGCTGACTAGGAAAGCACCACCTCCTCTTCCAAGCTGATGTGGCCTCGGGGAGTCCATGCTAAGAAGTCTCTGGATAGGTAGGGACTGTGGATCAGTTGACATACATCATTTATAAAATGTATGTTCTCTGATCAACCATCCATTCCCCTATCATGCAGTGGATCCAGCACCAAGAGCCTGGCCTTGGGTTGGAGTCTGGTCGAGGCATGTCTCCCGGGTGGGATTTGTCCTGAAAAACAGTAGCTCCGAAGTGACTCTGCAGCCGACCTCAGCACGGCTCGCCCAGAGGCTCAGCACTCGAGGCCTCAATGCGGCGGCTTAGGGGACCATGTGGCTTAACCTGAACTAAGGCTTTCAAGTGTCAGAGGGACGTGCTGACACTGACCTGACTCCCTGAAGTTAGAATTACACCCAGGAAGGACGAAAACAGCCTGACGGTTGAATACCACGCTTGTAATAAAGCAGGCATCCTGGAGTGAGCCTGCCAAGGGCAGGATCCCAAAGACGGCCCCAGGGCCAGGAATTCTCCCTTGGGGTTGACTGGAAAGGGAGGATTACGGAAGTAGGTGGCCTAAGTTATCAGAAAGCCTGAGCGGACTACTGACCCAGCATCTTACAGATCTTCAGGTGAGGTGCAGGAGCACCTGGAGGTGCCTGGACGCTGAGGGTCGGGGAATAAGAAAGCCTGTGACTCAGCTAATGACGTGCTCAGTGGCCCCAGCCCATCACCCTGCTCTACCTTGGACTGTGCTGACAGCAACAGCCTGTCCCCAGTGCTCACCTCCCTTCCAGGGGGTCCCCCTGGGCAGGCTGGAATAGCAAGAACTGAGGGACCATTCAATATATGCCGTAAACAAGCTCTCCCTGAGCCGAGACTCTCTTTGGAGTGAAATAGGGACTGGGACCCTCTGGTCCTGGAAGACCCCTAGAGACAGGTTACACCCCAAGGGCGGGGCCGGGGGACACAAGGCACCGTGAGCGGGCATGCTCACTCCCTCCCACGTACCTTGCCGTGATGCTGAAGGGGGGATGCTGCCATACATCCCCCATGGTGGGAGGGACACCAGAGCAGGTTTGGCTGTGTACTGTTTGTCGCCAACGGTGCAAGAGTGTCCCAGGTGGCCTCTCATCATACAACGATGTGGACGAGAACATTGGTGTCCTGTCTCCAAAGTGACGCGGCTTCTAGGGCTTCTCATGAGGGTGGAATGACTGCCCGGGGTGAGTGGACCAGGGGGACACACCCCCCCGCCCACTCTCTGCTCACGTACTGCAGCCACAGCTTCCTTACTGTGACGCTGGCATCCCCAGCAGGCACCCATCCTGGGACTGAGTCAATCCCACTGTTTTCACAAACAGAGCAAAGTTATCGTGGAAAGCCTCTCCTCAAAGGCGGGGTGCAGCCCCAAAGGGGGTGGGGCCCAGATTAAACCCATCCTCAACCAAATCCCTGGCATCTGGGCCAGGACCTCCCATTCCCATATCCAGGGGAGATGCTGAAGCCCACCTTCCATTCCCAGATTGGGTGCTGTGTGCAGGAAGCCCTCCAAGGCAGGATCAGGTGGGCAAAAAGATTGCCGTTGATGTGGAATATTCTCCATCAACAAATGCACAAGTCAGCCTCTTCAAGCACCAAGCAACGGCACAGGAAACCCAGCTGGTTCTGTTGGGGGTGCCTTGTGAAAGTCAACCAGAAGAGGAAGCGGGAGACCCCGTGGGGTTAGTGCCTTTCACACACCTGGGGAGATGGGGCGCTGCCTCCAGGGAATCCTTCTGGGTGGAACTTGACCCTTGAAAACAGATTATCCTCAGACGAGTCTTCTTGAACCGAGTAACCACTCCTCAAGGATCTAAATGGACTGGAAAGCTACTTCCTCTCCACCTGGACTAACATGACCTTGAGGAGTCCATCTGGAAAGGACTGGAACCCAAGTATCTGTGCCAAGGACAGCTCTATGTCCTCACTGGAGCTGGCACCATATTGTGACCTCATCCGAGGCAGGTTGGCATCCAAAGGGAGGGTAACTGGGTGCAAGTTATAAAAGTACACCAAATTCACTGCAAATACTGCAAAGCAACGGTGGGCTCTCCCCATAGGAGGTATGTATCGCTTCTGAATGAAGCCAAGGACCAGGGGCCAGGGGCTCACGTCTCACACAAATCATGAGCTCTCGCGTCTCATGTGGGAAACCCTCTGAAGCCATTTGATATTCAAAAGGAGATTAACTCTGTATTGCTCATGATGAATGGGGTGAACATAACATGGATAACTTCTCCTCAAATATCCCTGGATAGTTCTGAACTGTAAACCACGGCCTATTCCCCATAGGCACCTACACTTCTGGAATATTCTTTGCATGAAGCACTGAATTCCAAGGACCTAGGAGCTGGGTGTCCCCATCCTTTAGAGAAAGCACATCTGCCCCCACACTGGTCCCACGGCCTGGACTTGGCCCTGATGCCAACGTCCCAACCCTGAAGTCGGTGCAACCCATCCTCAACCCATCCAATCACACTCTGACCCGACAACAAGCCTCTTCAGGGATTCCTGAGGGGCGGGATCTTATGACATGAAGAAATGAGCAGATGGATAGTGCCAAAAATAAGCAAAATCACCATGGATAATTAGCTTATGATAGAAAGGGGTGTCACCGATCCCTGAAACAGGGACCCTACCGCAAACATGGCCTCGAGTCCAAGAATTTCTCCTTAGACCTGACTGGAAATGGAGGGCTAGGGAATTAGGTGTCCTAAGTCATCAATAAAGCATAAGCTGACTGCTGACCCAGCGCCTTCCAAATGTCACACCGGTGACCCGTCCCTGACGTGGGTCTTGATCTGGAAAGCTCTTGGAGGCATGATTTGAATCTAAAGATGAGTCATCTTGTGACATGCATTAAGTGGGCCCATCAAAGATAACCGTTCTTCAGAAACCAAAGGGCAGCATGTTGATTCCAGGAGGTTCTGCCATGACGGAGGACATGTGGAATGTGGCAGGGCACAGCTACAATCGTGAACGCTGAAAGGACGCGCCACGGATGCAGCAGAAGCATCATGTGGGAGCTCACTAGAAATGCATTCTCAGCCCCTGGATCAGAATCTGCCTTTAACAAGACCCCTGGGTGTCTAAAATCTTCAGCACATTTCAGAGTGTGAAAAACACTTCTGTAGCCGACAGCCATTCACATACCGCGCCCCCCCCCCCACGCCGAGAGGTACTGCTGACCACAACGTTTGGTTCCTCAAGTCGGTATTGCGGCCAAGGGTTCCTCTAAGATGCGACGGGTCCAAAAGAAGGCACGTAGTCCTGTTGCGTACCAAGAAAAAAATGAACACCCAATGGGATGCTGCTCAGAAGCATCAAAAACTAGTAGCGAAGGACACACACTGTGTTTTCCTTAATGCCTGAACCTCCTCCAGGAAGTTTTCCGTGCTCAGAACGAACAGCAAGGATCGGGGGTGCTGGCCCTCGTTCTCGCCTCGAGAGATGCTTGGCACCAGTGTCTCTTCCATAGAGTCAGAAATACACCAAGGAATTCCTCACGGCTACAATTTAATAACAAGAAGGGAAAAGTGAACAATTATTAACATCTTTCGACTAAAACTGTATGGCCCGAAACCCCAAAATAGTATCTCAGCCCAAAGCCGGCAGGAGCTCAAGGAGACCCCACTGAAGGTGCGTACTCTGGGGCCAATGAATTAGTCCTTATAAATTATCATTAAAGTCATGCTCCACGGAGGGGTGCCGGCGTCTTCTCGCTGCAGTTGGCATTGTCCTCGAGAAACCTTTTGAAGCAGAGTTGGATACTAAAACAATGGTTGTCCGATATTAATCATCATAAATATAGAGACCATACTACGGACAGCCATTCCTTAAGCACCAAAGAATTGCGCCATCAAGATCATGGTGTCTTCTCCAAAGCGGTGAGCCTTCCGGAAAGTTCTTCTCAGGCGGTCCAGACAACGAGGGTTAGCGGGTCAGATTCACGCATTGAGAGACAAGCACATGCTTGGGCATCAGTCACGCTCTCAGGCCCAGGGGCAAGGGGTGGCTGACACCAATGACCCATTGGGTGCCTCCAAGAAGCAGGATTTAATGCTCAAAAGGATGTCAGCCAAGTCACCCATGAAGCAAACCCATCAGCAGTGCAGGCAACTGGCAGCCCCCAGAAGCCCACCCGCCCCTGGCCAAACAGCAAGCGCTCTCATCTCCCGCCCAGGCACGAGCCCCAGGGAAGGCCGATGCATGCATCTCTTTACAGAAGTTCTCTTGGTGTCCAGGAAGTCCGCCGAGGCAGGATTTGATACTCAAAAAGAAATTGTCCTTGTATGATTCATCATAAATAAAGCGAACACACCAAGGATAATTTCTCCTCAAGTATGAAACAGCAGCACGGACAAGAAATCAGCACCTCCAGACGCCGGGGTCAAGGTTGGACGGAGACGACAGCTCAGCAGCCCTGCTCACCCACACACCCGCGCATGCTCGCGGGATGGTGCACCTTGGACAGCAGCCTCTCTTTATGCACCGGAGGCGAGCTGCCATAGGAGCTGGTCCTTCCGAGGGGGGCGTCCAGGGAGCATCCCTGTTTCCATGGGTCTGCGGACCCCGCTCCATTGGGCATCGTGTTCCGGAAGCCACAACGAGGATGGCTCAGCTGCTGAGCCCCAAGCCCGTCGGTCTCCCCCATCCCAGATACAGCGTGAACCCTCGGTTCCAGCACCCATTCCCTCACGTACCTGAGAGCAGGGGTGATTTTCACATCTCGACACGGTGCCAGAAATCCAGAGAGATTTTAACGCTGCCACCACCGCCACCGCCAAGGAAGGCAGCTTCGAGGCACGCCAGCATCAGTGTGGCTGTTCCTGAAGAGCCGAGTGCCAGGTGCCGGTCTAAAGCACGTGCAAGCGGGAACTCCTTCAGCCCCAGCAGCCCTGCATGGCAGGCACTGACGCGGCTTCCATTTGGCACGAGGGACAACGGGCACAGAACGCCGGGATCCTTGCCCAAGGCTGCAGGGGTGGGAAGTGTCCACGGCGGCATCCAGACGCGGGGCGCGGGGCTCCAGAGCCTGCGCTCTTGATACTGAAAAAGTGGATGACCCTGTACGATTCGACATGAGTAACACGAACAGGACAGGGATAACCACTCTCCAAGTACCAAAGACTAGCACGGAAAAGAAAGCCACTTTCTTCAAGGTGGGTGTCCTAAGGATGACTCAGACGCCGAGGGCTGGTGGCCAGATCCCACGCAGCGAGCTTTCTGTGCACGCTCGAGAGCACAGCAGTGGCGCTGGGGACACGATGGCTGCCCGTCGCAGGCTGCCTGGGCCGTCTCACGAGAAGCTGGCGACCTGCCTGCGGGGGAGGCGGGGGCCCAGGCCACACGGCCAGCGCATGCCTTCTGACCCTGCAGGCGAATCCTGCCAGACGGTGCCCCCGAGGCTGCCGCCTTCCCAGAAGGGGGCTGTGTGTCCCTGACGCTGCCTCTGCGGCGTGGGGACCCGGGAACGATTCACCACATAGGACACAACACGCACGGCCATGCACGCACGTACCGCGTCCCTGGAGGAAGTGTGGACGGGATCCACCCCGACAAGGTTTGATGCTCATAGAGAGCTTGCCCTTGTATATTCCACGTCAATAAACCGAATATACAAAGGGTAACCTCGCTTTAAGCACCAAACAATAGCACTGGGCAGGTCCTGTCTGTCACTCACGAGGCTGACCTCATCTCCGGGGGACCATCCTAGGAGGGACGGATAGCAGGGTTAGCAGGCCAGGTGGCAAACCCCACCTGCCAGGTGTGTGCTCACTGGCCAGCCTTCCATTCCACGTGACCCAGAGCAGTGCGGACGCCAGTGCCCCTTTCCTGCAATCGGCGTTTCCAAGCATCTCTCCAGATCGGGATTTGTTCCTGGAAAAGTAGATCCATCAACCCCACGGGCCTTTGAGGGCAGAGCTCAGCTTCTCTCTTTCTGCAGATGGCACCGGGGGTGGAACCACGGTCTCTTCCCCAGTGTAGACACTGCCTCCAGAAAGTTCTCTGATATGGGCTCTGAGGGTAAGGGGACAGTGCAAATTTACAAGGTAGAAAAAGCAAAGGCCCTGTGGTCACCATCTATCCATATGTCCTGCTGGGGTGTGGATGTCAATGTTGTTTGCTGGTATTAACCACCCCCATCCCCCAAACTGTCCCGATGCCCACAAAGTCACATTTGGAAAGAGGAGTCAAACTCCAAATGCCACTGAGTGACGGGGAAAGCAGAGCCACGCCAGCTCCCTGCACCGGCCTTGCCCCCCACCTGCTCTGAGAGGATTCCAGAGGAAGGGGCAGAAACAGGAGGCACCAGGTAAGCAAGTGATGTGACACTACTTGTCCTCAAAGGGACACCAGGACCATCTCTGGAAACTCAGAAGAGAACTTAACCAGGGTCCAGTTCTCCAGACAGTCGTCCTGGGGGTGAAGGGAAAGTGACGGTCAGAGGACCAGGGACAGATACGGAGATGAAAGTACGTGCCTTCTGTTCTTACAACACGCTCATACCTGGCACAGGGCTGGCTGCTCTCATGGCTCTGCCCAGAGCTGGCCTCCTGCACAGGAAACTGTCCCTGGAGGGATTTGAATCGCAAACCCCAGGGAGAAATAGCCTTTACTAATTCATCTCAGGCACCGCGGACAGGGCAGTATGTGCCAAGCGCCAGCAAGGAGCACACCTCAGTCTCTTCCACAAAGGGTGGGGTGAGCTCCTGGAAGTCCACCTGGATGGAGAAGCGAGGGGGGCAGGGTGGGCCTCAAACCAGCATAGATCAAGCACATGGTCTGGGGCCAACTGTCCCTCAGTGTCACCCTTGTAGGGTCTGACATCAAGGCCTCTCTCGTGAGCCTGACATTGTACCTGGGAAGCCCTCTAGGTAACCTTGGTCCCAAGAAAGGGCAGGTTCATGTAAGCTCTAGTCCTTGAAAAAGCCACCAGGGGCAGAGGCCTCCCTACCTCCCACAGTGGAGCACGGCCCCCCGGGACCCTCCAGGGGAGACCAGGTCCTGAAGCCCCCGCCCCGGGCGCGAGGAGCCAGGCACGTACCTGAGAGCGGCCGGTGTCAGCTCCTCCCCCCTGACGGTGGAGCTGGTCCATGGCACCTTCCCAGACAGAGTTTGATACGCAAATAAGAGTCTCCCCCTGTATATTCGCCATTAATAGCGTGAACATACAAGGGGTATCCTCTCTTCAAGTACCAAAGAGCAGCACAGGTGAGCGTCATGCCAGAGCTTCTCCTGCAGGGCCGAAGACCGAGGGGGAGGGCGGGTGACG
>JAQZBX010074060.1:0-14778 GCA_029593785.1 Cabassous unicinctus
CCTCAGTTGCCTTTTATCCGTAGGCTTATTGCCTCATGTTACAAAATGGCTGCCACAACTGCAAGCATCATGATCCTATTCAAAAACAGGATAAAACTGAAAACGCTTACCAACACCTGCATCGAGCCCGTATCTACGTCCCCAGCCTCGTCTACCACGCCTCTTTCTCCCCTCTCCCCGCGCCCCAGGGGCCCTGGCTCCTTTTCAGCCTCTTCTCCTGCAGCTTCTTGCGTACGCCGTGCCCTCTCTGCTCACCCGGGATGCCCCTCTCCTCTGGCAGCCCTCTCTCAAAGCGAGATCTTGGACAGGGCTGAGCCCACATGCTCATTTCATCCATCCATTCAGCAAAGATTTACTGTGTGCCGGCTCTGTCCTAGGCGCCAGGGACGCAGCTGTGAACGAGACGGACGCAGCCACTGCCCTTGGGAGCCTTCCACTATGGCAGAGAGGCAGAAATTCCCAGGAGAGACAAGTAAACGGTGCATTGTGTCAGGGTGACAGCTGCTCAGGAGAAAATGAAGCAGGACGAGGGGCATGGTCAGCAGTCTGATGGCCCCAGGAGTACCCATGTCCACGTGCCTGAGCCTGTGGACACGCCCCCTGACGTGGGAGTGAGGCGAGCGCCTCGAGCTGGGAGCCCACCCTGGCTTACCGGGTGGGCCCCGTGTCATCACAGGGCCGTGTTAGAGGGGCAGGAGGGCCCGGGTCAGAGGAGCCGGGACGGCAGACGGCGCAGCGAGCGGGGCCTCGAGCCAAGATGCGCGGGCGGCCGCCAGAAGCCTGGCGAGGCCACCCACGGGTGCCCCCTGGCGCCTCCAGAAGGAACCCGCCCACGTGGTGCATGGCGGACTTCTGACCTCCAGAACCGGGAGACGGCAGGTGTGTGTTACTTGAACCACTAGGTTGGTGATTTATTACGGCAGGGGCAGCGACTCCTGGGAGGGGATGGGACGAGATGGGGGCAGTTTACAACAGGGCTCGCTCGGGGCATTTGGGCTCCAGGAGGCAAGGGAGCCCTGCCGGTGCCTGTGGGAACAGCCTTCCTGGCAGAGGGAGAGCCAGTGCCAAGGCCCTGGGGCTTTGCCGGAGCAAGAGGGTGCCGGCGAGGGCACGGCTGGGGCTGTTGGGAGGACCTTGGCTGCAACCCTGCAGGCGTCCCCGGGAGTCCCTGCACATAGGTTCCTGGGGCTGCAGTGGGGGCCCAGGAGCCCACCCCTCGGCCTGGGCAGCGGCCGTGCTGGGGGGGAAGCGGCTCCCTTCTGACGTGTTTGAGCAGACAGAATTTCCTGACAAGGATGGCAGTGCCGTGGGCTAGAGACGGACAGACAGATGTCCCAGCTGGGCCTGAGAGACAGAGGCTGCCCTTGGCTAGAGATGGACAGACAGATGGACGTCCTGGCTGGGCCTGAGAGATGGAGAGCACCCTGGGCTGGAGATGGACAGACAGAGGGACGTCCTGGCTGGGCCTGAGTGATGGAGGCTGCCCCGGACGGACAGACAGACGTCCCGGCTGGGCCTGAGACAGAGGCCACCCCGGGTGTGAGGCATGTGGCTGTCCCAAGTAGCACAGGGAAGTGTCCAGGGGACACCTGGGCGGGTGGGATGAGTCCCTCGGTGGGAAACCATTAGCTTCGGCGTTCCTGTGTCAGACTTTCCTTTTCCAACAAAACCCTAATTAGCGCCGTCATTTGTGCTTCCCCCGGCAGAGACCCACTCCAAGTAAGGCCTCCTTCCCAGGCACGGGGGGACTCAGCTGCTCGCTGGGAGGCCCCTCCGGCTCCCCCGCCTGCCTCTCCGAAGCGTCCCTCGTGCAGGCTGCCCCATGGCTGTGGGAAGGATGGGCGGCCCTGCGGGTCCTTGATAGATGGACGCCAGGACCCCCAACTCAGCGCTGCAGAGACGGGACGTGGGGACCGTAGCAGCCAGAGGCTGTCCCGGTGGTTCGGGGCGTGCAGGTCTGAGGCATGGGCTGTGCTGGCGGCTGATCCTGGGGGAGTAGGGGCATGGGTGCACGCAGCCCCGCGTGACCGCTGCCCGGCAGTGAGGCTGTGCCGGGCCCCTGGCGTCTAGCGAGGGCTCACCGTGGCTGAGGCAACCCAGGACCGGCAGCCACCTCTTCCCCACTGCCCACCGCTGCCCGTCGGGCGCCCCAGCCGCTCCTGGGCTCAGGATGAAAGGTTTCCTGAGGAAGGGGCCTGGTCAGGGCCAGCAGGCCAAGAATCTCAGCGAGGCGACTCTTCCCACCTCAGAAACCTAAATCATGCGCCTGCTTTCCCTGGACAGCCCTCAGAGCTGCCCCCCGGCCTCGCCACAGCCCCTGCAAGCACTTGGGTGGGAGCCTGGCACCTGCCGTCCGCACAGCCTGTGGCCCTGACCTCGGCAGGCCGGGCTCCAGGCCACCTTGGATTCAGACCCGTGAGCCCTGCCGAGCCCCTTCCACTCCAGCCTGCTTCACAACCAGAAGCTGTGAAGACGATCACGTGGCCCGACTGGAGCCAAGGGGTGGGTGGGCTGCTAAGTGGGGAGGGGGCAGTCAGGGGAAAGGGCCCTGCGCGCCCTCCTGCAGCCAGTGGTCTGAGTGCAGTGAGAGCCACCGCGCCCCCAGCCTCGCTCGCCCAGCTGCACCTCAGTGACGGCCAGAGCAAGGTGAGCGCCCCGAGTGCCAGCAGTGGGAAACAGGTTTCCAGCGTGGGGCACCCTGGCCCGGGGGTGTGGGAGGCGTTGTGGCCTCCACGTGGCCTCACAACCGGGCAGGCCCCAGGCGCTGCCCCCTCTGGCGCTGGCCCCCCTCCGTCTCCAAAAGGAGGCACCTGAGGCCTGGCGGGAACATGCAGCCAGCGGCGCTCTCGACACAGCGGACTTTATTTGCCATCTTGCCCTGGGGCCAGCCAGGAGGGACCTTCCAGCATCAAATACAAATGTGGCCTGACCGGTCCTGTCCCCAGGGCGCCCACGTGGCTGCAGGGCCTGGAGGGCAGATGCCACCCAGAGGACGCCAGGGTCTGCAGCTCTCACCGAGCCCGGGTTCAGGAGGATGTTTGGAAACATGTTCTACCAAGTTCAATGCTCAGGGGTCTTACGGGTTCCTCCAGGGGTCCAGGCCCAGCGCGAGGCTCAGTGGGGCCGCAGCATGCCTGGTGGCCGCTCAAGTGGGCCCGAGCCCCCAGCAGAGCAGAGCCTGTCTCCCCGGCCTGCGCCACAGCCCTGGGACTGTGGGCTGCGCATCGCTGGAGAGCCCCGGCTGGCTGCAGGGGGTTGGAGGACGCCCTCGGGCCTGGCCGAGCTACAGGCTGGTGTCTGCTGAGCGGCCCCTCCCTCCAGCACCCACAGTCACTGTCTACAAAGCAGTTTATTTGCAGCCGGAGTGGGGCGTGGGGGGCAGGGTCAGCTGAGCGTGAAGAACTGGGCACAGAGGTCCTCCCGGCGACCCAGCAGGCCCTGGGCCGGGATGAATTCCAGGGGCACCGCCTCAGGGCCCTTCTTCTTGAGGTCCCTCTCAAAAACCTGGAAGGCACGGTACAGGGCCCTGAGCTTGGCACTCAGCAGCCCACAGCCCAGGGACCCGCGCCCCAGACCCCCGTGGCTTTCACCTCGAACGGTGTGAGCTCCAGGAGTGGCGCGATGCTGACCTCGGGTGCCGAGAGCTCCTGGTTGATGGCGCTGGCAGCCTTGGACACCTCGGGGTGGTAGTGCTGCTGGAGGGCCTGGAGGGGCCATGGGCCCTCGGTCAGCACAGGCTCCAGCACCCACACGCCCCCTTGGAGGTCGTTCCACCATGCGAGGGGGGGGGCAGCTCTCGCAGGGTGGAGGGGAGACGCTGTGCACAGTGACCGTCTGCTACTGAGATCCCCGGGGCAACATGAGGGCAGAGCAAGGGATGTGGAGAGAACTCTCTAGAAGGCGGGTGTGCAGGAGCCCAGGGACCAGGGGGCCTGGAGGAGCCTCACCTGCAGCTCCCACAAGGAGCTCTCCAGGGCTCGGCTCTGGGCCGGGTCTTCCTCTCCGGGGTCGTAGGGGTCAGTGTCCAGTTCTAGGAACAAGACCCTCATCTGCGTCTGTCCCGCCCACCCAGGAAGGGGCCTCATGGAGACCCCGGCCCCCGATGCACTCACCGGGGCCGCGGGGGCGGTGCACGAGGACACGGCAGGCCGGGTGTCTGCACAGCAGGTTGCAGACGAGGGGCAGGAGCAGCAGCAGGGCCTCGGGGGGCGACGTCAGGGCAAGGCGAGACAGGCGCTTGGCAAAGGCGGCCACCAGGTAGGCCGGGAGGTGGCTGGCAGGGCAGGCGGGCATCAGGCCCCGTCGCCCCACATAGCCTGGGGCGACCCAGGACGGCCCCTCTGCCCTGAGGCCGGGACCCCCGCCCCCCGGGGTCTGGGGCGCACAGCACTCACGAGGACGACAGAAAGAGGTCCGCCAGGTGAAAGAAGCGGGCGCGGTACTTGACGTGGAAGATGGAGGGGTCCAGGAGGCTGTAGAGCTTCCGGTAGAAGTCAGGGTACTCCCTGGAGGCGGAGGACGCTGTGATGTGCTGCAGCATGGAGCCCGGGAACCCCACTCCAGGCTTCTGTGCTCCACGGCTCCACCCCCTGGGACCCCTGACCTTCCCCGGGAGGCTGCGGCCGAGGGCAGGACAGCAAAACCCCTCTGCTCCCCCAGCCGCTGCCCACTCACAGGTTGTGCTGATGGATCAGGACGAACAGCCCATTCAAGGCCAGGAGGCTGACGGCACCCCCTGTGGAGAGCCAAGCAGGCAGCCCTGGGACGAGCACCCCCAGAACCCTCCCCTGGGGACCACAGTCCCAGCACCCTCAGAGCGGAGTTGGTGCTGATGCCAGGAAGCCCCCCCACCTCCCGCCACCCTGTCCCTCTTGCCAGCCAGGATGTGGCGGCCACGGGAGCGGCCAGCAGACTCTTGCCACCCAGGCTACCGCCTGACTCGTGACACATGCGCGAGCGGGGCCTCTTTGTCACGGCCACCGCCCCATGCTGACAGGTGTGCCCCGGCTGGGGTGGGTGCTCACCCACGTCATAGGCGCTGGTGAGGAAGTCAGTCATGAGGGCGGGCTGGGCCAGGTGCGGCAGGATGGCGTCGTGCATGATCACAAGCACCCTCTTGTAGAGGCTGAGGGGCAGCTGCAGGCACAGGCAGGTCTGGGCGCGCCCCCCTGCCCTGCACAGCCCAAGCCACCCCCTAGCCAGCCCCCTGCACCGCCAGGCCGGGCCCCTACCTTCCGCTTGAGGAAGCTGAGCCACATGAGCTGGAAAACCTTCCTGTGCTCCTGCAACAGGGGCCGTGCTGTTGAGGCTGCCCCCCGCCGCCCCCGCCCCAGGCTCCGCGGACATGTCCGAGGGCAGCAGAGCCGAGCTCCCGGCAGGAAGAAGGCAGTGGTGCCCCTTCTTTCCCACGTCTAGGTAGGGAGCCTCTCAGGGCTTTGGGACTCGACTTCCACGTTTGAGAACGTCTAGGCCCCTCTGCAGACTCAGGAAGACAAGAAAATGCCTTCCCTCCTCGCTGCTACAGGAGGGAGCACGGCACGCTGAAAGCCAGGGAAACACCTCCAGCCAGGGGCTCCCCAAGGTGCCAGATGCACATGCGTCTCCAGGGCCACGAGAATGTCCCCTGGCCTCCGGAAACGCTGTAGGTCTGTAGCCTGTGTGGCCTCTCCCATGGCCTCCCGAGGGCCCTGCTGACTCCTTCGACCGCCATCCCTGCTCCGGGAGTCTTCCCTGCAGAGGCAGGAGGCACCCAGCCCCCGTGGGCTGGCCGCAGGTCCCGTCTGGTCCCCCAGGAAGCCACCAGCCCCTCAAGAACCACTCACCTTCAGGTGGGTCACCTTCCACTTGTCTGAGGGCTCTGCAAGGAAGGGAGGGGGTCACTGCATGAGGGACGGGGGAGGGCACTCCACACTCAAGGGGGCCCGGCAGGGCTGACGGGACACGGTGCTGTCCTTCTGTCCTCCAGCCTCTCCCGCAGGCCTGGTCCTTGGGCAAGGCCCACTGTGCAACCCAGACGCTCACCCGCGTGCTTCACGTAGAAGCTGCAGGTGCCGCCTTCCTGGTGAGGCAGGCTCACAGCAGACAGCAGAGTGAAGGCATTGTTCCAGAAGGTGAGGGGCACCTGTGGGAGGGGAAGCCTGGCCTGAGCCCCTGGGAGCTGCACCTCCCCACCCCCTGGGAGATCAGACCCAGCCTGCTGACCTCAGGGTGTCCGTCAGCAACCTTGGACACAGCATCCACAGCCGCCTGCATGGTGTGGTAGCGGATGTCGTCGTACTCCAGGAACTCCCGGAACTGGGAGAGCAGCAGGGCACTGTCCTCCCCAGGAGAGAGCAGGCCTTCCACCACCAGCTGGATGCAGGGCACAGGGAGGTGAGTCCGCCTGGGCGGACCCCAGGGGAGAGCTGGGACCCAGGAGAAGCCCAGTGCCACCAATGCCAGGCAGGCCCTGTCTCCTGGGCCCCCAGCCCACGGAGCAGAGCAGAGCAGGGCTCACAGAGGAGGGTACAGGAGAGCCACCGAGCTCTGGACTAGAAGCCCCCGCCCCCAAGATACTGCTTAAGGCAGGGGTTCTTCACCTTTTTTGTTCCACTGACTCCTTACTACGTCTACGCTACACTGTGTATAATTTAATAAAAACGTCACACCTGCACCAGCATGACCCACAAAAATGTTTCTTTGAGTCTCACCTCAAGCTCGTGGACCCCTGGTTAAGAACCCGTCTCAAGGGGACCCCAGGCAGATGGCCTGGCCACCTGCTCCGCAGAACCATCCTGCTCAACAACTGCTTGCTCAGTTCAAGGACAGCCAGGGAGGCCCTGCCCAGCCCCTCACCTGGAAGAGCTCTCGGGGGAACAGGTACTGGCCCTCCCACTTGGGCTTCTCCAAAGGATGCTTTCCTTCCAGCTGCACAAACTTCATGAGTGTCCCGAGAGCCAGCTCCTGGGGGGGGGTTTGCGGTGGCCGTGAAGCCTCAGCAAGCCCACGTCCCCTCCCACCCGCAGAACCAGCCCAGCCAGGGAGCCCCCGTGACCCGGCCAGTGGTGTGTGAGAGAAGATGGGTCAAATCCTTGCTCCACCAGCCATGTGGCCACAAGCAAGTCCTGTCACCTCTGTGGCCTCTCCATGGTCCCCAGCCTCTGCTGTGTGCGGAAAGCCCAAAGACCCCCAGACTCACCTTGACCTGAAAGGACGGGTGGGCCAGGAGCTCCCCCAGGCGGCTGCAGCAGCTGCGATAGCGGTGCCTCATCCACATCTTGTACTTGCGCACAGCTCCGCGGGACCCTGCAGCCAGGGCAGTGCGATCAGCTGCACTGATGCTCACACATGCCAGGCTGGGCCCAGCGCAAGGCTTGCAACAGGCCTGGTCACGCCAGAACCCAGGCCGCTCACCTCCCCACTACACCCCCGTCCCTGGTGTCCTCTACAAGCTCAACCAAACCAGGGAAACGAGTGAAAATGGGTCACCAAGGCCTCCAAACCCACCGACAGGCCAGCCCATGGCACTGGGCGGATGGGCCTGGCTCTCCCCAGAGACTATGCCAGCCCTGCACACAGGGAGAGCAGCTTGACCCCAGAACTAGTGCCCAGGGAAGCCCCCAAGGATAGGGTCTCTCATCCCTTCATTTTTGCCCAAAACCTCTACGTCCCAAGCTTGAGATGTCGGCATTCAACAGCATCAAATCCCACGAGTGGTGCAAAACTCACAAGGGGTAGGGCAAACCCTTTCTAATACTTAAATTTGGTTAATGAGGTATTTGAGTTAATCCCTGCCCCCGCCCAGCTCAGGCAGAACCATCCCTTTCCCACTTGGGCTCTTGATTTGCGGTCCCTCAAATCTGCAGACCCCAAGAAGTTAATTTGGAGTCCTCATCCCATGTGGGCAAAGCCATCCTCCCCACAGAGAGTAGCCAGGGGTACCTGCAGGTTTCTCACCTGCCATGACCGACTCCTCAGAGGGCAGCCGGCCCACAAACAGCTCTCCCCGCTCCAGCAAGGCCCCGAAAAGGCGGCTGCAGGCGCGCACCGCTGCCTGGGTCTCCTCCTGGTCCTCAGACTGCCGGGAGAGGACCGTCACAAGGCGCCCACCTAGAAACTGGGTCCACCTGCCCCGGCCCCACCCTCACGATTCCCAAACAGATCCTCTGCCAGAACTCCGGGAGACCCTCCGATCTACGAGCACCGTCAAACCGGAGGAGTCCCACCACTAGAGTCCTAAGCTCCACTTTAAATTGTCTGCCCCAAACCCGAACCAGGCTTCACCTCGCCCGGAATCTTCAGCCCCGACCCCTCGCCAGAACCCGGGGAGTCCCCCATTCTGGCACCCACCCCGCTGCCGGACCTCACACCCATCTCAGCCCCAGCCCCCACCTGGACCCCAAACAGGACGCCACGCGTCCCGCAAGGCCGCCCCCAGGCCTGCGACTCGGGAGCCCGCCAGGCCCCACGACGCCCAGGCCGCCCGGGTCCCCGCCGTCGAGCCCGCCTACCCGGGACGCCCGGGTCCCCGCCGTCGAGCCCGCCTACCCGGGACGCACCTGCAGGGCCGCCAGGATGTCGAACACGGCGTTGGCCTCGCCGCGGCTCGCCAGCACCGCCTCCAGCAGGCGGCCCAGGGCCCGCTCCATGCTGCCGCCCGCCACGCGGAACCAGGGAGGCGCCGGCGCGCCCGTGACGTCACCGCCCCGCGCCCGGGTCCAGCTCCCTGACAGCGCCGCCGCCGGCGCCCGTGACGTCACCGCCCCGCGCCTCGGGTGCGCTGCGCACGGCCGCCGCTGGAAAGCCGCCGCTGGCGCGCCCGTGACGCCGGCGTCCGGCGTGGCTCGCGTGCGCCCGGCCAGCCATGGCGCTCTTCCACGTCGCCCGGTACGCGGGGCCCGAGGCGGCAGGGCCCGCACAGGCGGAGGCGGAGGCGGGCGGCCGGGCCCGCGCGCTGCTGGAGCGGCTGCAGTGCCGGGCCCGAGAGCGGCAGCAGCGGCGGCAGCAGGAGAGCGCGCCCCCGGAGGCGGCCGTGCAGACCGCGGAGGCGGCGGGCAGGCGGCGGCGGCGGCCGAGGCGGCGGCGGCACGTGAGCAGCGGGGCTCCGGGTAGCGCTGACGCGCCGCGGAAGAAGCGCCGGAAAGCGGCCTCCGAGGCCGCGGACGCAGGTGGGACCCGGCCGGGGGCGGGGAGGGCCTACGCCTGGGACACGCGGGTCCGCGACCGGGCTTGATCCCCTGTCCTGGCCCGATTTCTGTCGAGCAGAATGTAGCGACGAGACAACAGGAGAGCGCGCTGAGACCGGACACGGAAGCCCCCCGGAAGAGGCATGTGGGCCCCCAGCCCACTCCCTAGTGCTTGGGGGCTTCGGGAAGAGGAAGGCGCCGAAGGTGAGTGCTCCCACGGCGGCGCTGGGTGGGAAGGTGGTTCGGCTCGCGCCCACTACGTGGCTTCAGCCTGGGCTGTAGGGCTGGGGGGCGATGTGGTGGCTCTCATTGACTTGGTGAACGATCCCGGGATGACTTAGAGCATGGTCCTGCACACGGCGTTCCCTCAGTATTTGCCAAATGACTAGCTTTACAGCCTGGGGAGCTGCGTCTCAGCTTTTTGTTTTCCATTTTAAGGTTTTGCACCTGCCACTAAACTGGCCTGTCAGATTGGCTGCGGCCCACACTGTTGTAAAGATCTTCCTAAATTAGTTTCATTTGCTTGATGTGTGCATTTAAGGAGCTTCTATTTTATGCCTAGCAATGAAAGGTGTGGTTTCGCAGTGGCTCTTCGTGTTTTATCTACAGAGAGTTGCAGTAAACAAAAAATGCATGCATTTGTTAATCTAGAAATAAAAATTATGTTGCAAGGCTATTAATGAAGGCATTCATTTGGAATCTTAGAATTGCAGTTGGGGGTGCACAGATTCAGGTAGTAACCCAAATCGTGTCTGTCTTGATGTTTCCAGGCAAGGGTTTTTAAAGGAAAAGAAGATGATTACACAGTTGTTTATAATTTGCATATTTGGTGGTACTCTGTTTGGTCTACATAGTTAACTGAGTTTTTTTTTTTTTTTTAAGATTTATTTATTTTATTTTATTTATCCCCCCCCTTGCTGCTTGTGCTGCTGTGTCCATTCGCTGTGTGTCTTCTCCGTGTCTGCTTATCTCTCCCTTGCTGTGAGGTCTTGCGGCATCAGCCCACAGCGCTGCGCGAGCCGGCCTGCCATCACAAGGAGGCGCCGGGAAGCGAACCCGGGGCCTCTCATATGGTAAACGGGGGCTCTATCCACTGAGCCACACCCGCTTCCCCTTAACTGAGTTCTTTTTTTTTTTTTTTTTTTTTTTTTTTTTTTTTTTTTTTTTTTTTTTTTTGCATTTGTTTACATTCTTTATCTTGTGGTTTGTCCTTGGGGTTTTCAGGAACATTGTTGCTTGAGGCTTTGCATACTGTGGTAGTTTGTGCTATCTGGTTGAGACCTGCCTAAGAGAAATCTCCAGAACAGTCTTCAGAATCCATTTTAACTCTCTTAGCTATAGAAACTATTTTGATTTATTTCTTTTAACATTTCTCCCTTTTGATCAAGATCTTTCTACAAAAGCATTGCTGAGCAACATTTGGTATTAATCCCTGAGCCCCAGGGAGGCACATCCCTGGGAGTCATGTCCCATGTTGGGGGTGGGGGAGAAGGTAGCAAATTTATTTGCAGAGTTTGGCTTAGAGAGAGGCTGCATTTGAGCAACAAGGAGGTTTTCAGGAGGTGACTCTTGGGCATTATTTCTAACTAGGCTTAGTTTTATCATTACAGAAATGTTTTGTAAGTGTGAGTTTCAAGAGCAAGAGTTGGCTAATTAGCATAACCAGGGAAGTAGATGCGGCTCTTATTCTGGATCTCAGGCAACAGATAAGACGTTATAGTGACTATAAAATAAAAACAATAAGGTTGAAATATATTACAAATGTTAGTCCTCAAGATAGAAGCTTTAATCAATTAAATAAGTGTGTATGGTGAGGTTAATAACTGTGGTCCTTCTGTGGAACCTAAATTAGCATAGACCCAGCAATTGGATAGATCGCCTAGGTCAGCAGTCTTTTATATGGCTAGGGAAAAGGATGATGAATGGCAAGGGACCAAGAAGAGAGGATAATGGTGTGAATGAGGAGTTTGAAAGGGATAGGCTTCTCATTGCTGGAGGGACAGTGAGGTACAAAAGGGGTAAGAAAGGAATAAAAATGCAAATAAGACAGATAGTAGGATAATGAAGAACATTATAGCAGGCATTATTGAGTGAAAATAAGGTCTCATCCTGGTTCTTGGGTTAGCCATCAACCTCTGGGTGATGCAAGCCTAAGATCACCAGCAACTATTAATTATACAGGCCTGGTCCTGGGTCCTGGGATAGCTGTCTACATCAGATGCCATCTACTTCTGAGCCTTGATGATTGAGCTTTAGGTCCCAGTAGGAATGGATCTCCAGGCAGGGCTGGGACCTTTCTTTAACTGAGAAATATGAATCCAAGAATCAGTACCTTATGATTTAGCTGCACATGGGTTGCTTAAAAGTACCTGATAGGGTCCTTTCCAGAGAGGTTAGAGTGCATCTTTATGGAGGTGTCTTTTCTAGAAAGTTGCCAGGCTGAAGTTCTGGTTTTGTGTTTTTTTATTTAATGAAATTTATTGATACTTATTCATAAAACATACAATCCATCCAAAGTGTACAATTGATGGTATTATGGTATAATCACAGAGTTGTGGATTCATCACTTCAATCAATATTAGAGTGTTTTCATTGTTTAATAATAATAATTTTAAAAGAGGCAAAAAAAACCCTTAATAATCATCTCTTGATGTCTCTATCCTTTTCCTGCTGTACATACCTGCTATTCTGTTTCTGTTTGTATTTATAATTTTTGTCGATGGAGTTAAACAATATGTAGTCTAGTTTCTTTCACTTTTTATTTATTTTTTGCCCTTAATGGAGATTACTAGTATATTACTATGCTAGTAATATGCTGTCCATAGTTTGCTTTGGTATTAACATCTTGTAACAGTAACGTACATTTGTTTTGTTTGAAAGAAAAAGTTTTATATATGCAATGTTACCCATATTCATATTTCACATGAGGTTTCACTGTGCTATACAGTCCCATATTACATTTTTTAGCTTTCCTTTCAGTAATATACATGACCTTAGACTTTCACTTTTGACCACTGTCATACCCATATATTAGAATTGCTAGTTACAAACACTGTGATGGGCTTTCACCATTTCTGTTCATTTCCAAAGATTTACAAACAACTTTTTTTTTTACCAGTTCTGCACAGAATAAACCTTAGCTTTCCATTATCTAACCTCATTCTATTTCTGGTGACCTAGATTCTAGTTATTAACTCCATGAGTTTACACAATGTATTTACTTCATAAAAGCACAATCATATGGTAATTATCCTTTTTTGTCTGGCTTGCTTCACTCAATATAATGCTCTCCAAGTTCATCCATGTTGTCATATGCTTCATGACTTCATTTCTTCTTATAGCTGCATAATATTTCATCATATGTATGTACCACAATTTGCTTGTCCATTCATCAGTTAATGGACACCTAGGTTTCCATCTTTTAGCGATTGTGAATAACGCCACAATGAACATTGCTGTGCAGATGTCTGTTTGTGTCACTGTTCTCAGTCTGTTTGTGTCACTGTTCTCAGTTCTTCTGGATATGTACCTAGTAGTGGAATTTCCAGGTCATGTAGCAAATCTATATTCAACTTCTTTAGGAACTGCCAAACAGTCCTCCACAGTGGCTGTAACATTCTCCATTCCCACCAACAGTGAATAAGTGTTCCTATCTCTTCACATCCTCTGCAACACTTGTAGTTTTCTGGCTTCTTAATAGTGGCCATTCTAGTAGGTGTAAAATGATATCTCATTGTAGCTGTGATTTGCATTTCCCTAATTGCTAGTGATGTTGAATGTCTTTTTATATGTTTTTCTGCCATTTGTATTCTTTGGACACGTCTATTCAAGTCTTTTGCCCATTTTTTAATTGGGTCATTTGTCTTTTTATTGTTGAGTTGTAGAATCTTTTTTCAAAAACAAATCAATTTATTGATACATACTAATAAAGCATACATTCCTACCAAAATGTACAATCAGTAGTATTTGGTATAATCGCATAGTTGTGCATTCATCACTTAGTCGTCGTTAGAGCACTTTCATTATTTTAATATTAATAACAAAAACATTATTTTGTTTTTGTTATTAATGTGTCCATCTTTATGCCAATGCCATGCTGTTTTGACCACTTTTGCTTTGTAATATGTTTCAAGGTCAGGCAGTGAGAGTCCTACTTAGCTCTTCTTTTTAAGGATATTTTTGGCTATTCAGGTCCCCTTTCTCTCCCAAATAAATTTGGTGATTGCCTTTTCTATTTCTGTAAAGTAGGCTCTTGGAATTGTGATTGATATTGCTTTGAATCTATAAATAAGTTTGGGTAGGATTTACATCTTCACCATATTTAGTCTTCCAGTCCATGAATATGGAATGTCGTTCCATTTGTTTAGGTCTTTGATGTCTTTTAAAGTGTTATTTTTTGTAGTTTTTGTAGTTTTCTGGATACAGGTTTTTTACATATTTGGTTAAATTGATTCCTAGGTTTTGGAGTCTTTTTGTTGCTATTGTAAATGGAATTTTTCCCCTGATTTTCTCCTCAGATTGTTCTCTGCTAGTGTATAGAAACATTACTGATTTTTGCATGTTGATCAAGTATCCTGCCACTTTGCTGAACCCGTTTATTAGCTAAAGTAATTTTGTCGTAGACAATTCAGAAATTTCTAAATATAGGATCACGTCTTCTGCAAATAGAATTTTACTTCCTCTTTTCTGTTTGGATGACTTTTATTTATTTTTTTCTTGTCTAATTGCTCTACCTATATCTTCTAGCATAATGTTGAACAGCAGTGGGCATCCTTGTCTTGTTCCCTTCTTAGAGGGAAAACTTTCAACCTTTCCCCACTGAGTACAATGTTGGCTTTGGGTTTTTCATATATGCTGTTTATCATATTGAGGAACTTTCCTTCTATTCTTATCTTTCGAAGTGTTTTTATCAAGAAACGTTGCTGGATTTTGTTGAATGCCTTTTCTGTGTTGATTGAGATGATTGTGTTTTTTTCCCCTTCAATTTGTTAATGTGGTATATTACGTTAATTGATTTTCTTGTGTTGAACCACCCTTGCATACCAGGAATAAATCCCACTTGGTCGTGGTGTATAATTCTTTTGATACGCTGTTGGATTCTATTTGCAAGTGTTTTTTTTTTTTGAGAATTTTTGCATCTATGTTCATTACAGAGATTGGTCTGTAATTTTCTTTTCTTGTATTTTTACCTGGCTTTGGTATTAGGGTGATGTTGGCTTTATAAAATGTGTTGGGTAATTTTCCCTCCTCTTCAGTTATTTGGAAGTGTTTAAACAGGATTGGTGTTAATTCTTCTGGAAATACTTGATAGAATTCACTTGTGAAGGTATCTGGTCCTGGACTTATCTTTGTTGGGAGATTTTTTTTTTTTTAATTAGAGAATTTGTGAGCTTACAAAGCAATCATGCGGGAAGCGGGTGTGGCTCAATCGATAGAGCCCCCGTTTACCATGCGGGAGGCCCCGGGTTCGCTTCCTGGGGCCTCCTTGTAAGAGCAGGCCGGCCCGCGCGGCGTGGTGGGCTGATGCAGCAGGACCTCAACAGCAAGGGGGAGATAAGCAGACACGGAGAAAACACGCAGCGAATGGACACAGTAAAACACAAGCAGCAAGGGG
>JAQZBX010074061.1:0-14812 GCA_029593785.1 Cabassous unicinctus
GCACACTACTTTCACCTTTATTTTAAGTCTGTTCGTAATCTGATTGCATACTATGTTGGCTTCAGGTACATGGAAGATGACCATTTTACATTCAAACAGCACTCTTCTGGAGAAAATAAGAACCACAAATGGATCAGATCCAAAGACTTGTGAGAATGGGACCAAAGGAGACTAAAAAATCAGGAGAGAGAGTTTAAGGAAAAAATTATGGATTTGGGGAATTTTCAAGCCCCCAGGAACATCTAGAAGACCAGTCAGCTCTCAGAGTATTTTTGTTCACAGCAGGGGCAGAACAAAAAACTATTCTTCTCTTCTAAATATATTAGGCTAGCACTCAGGGACACTTGGGTAGTTCTTTTTCTATTTCTTGGACTCCAAGAATAAAGCATATTTAATATAACTAACATTTACTTAGCACTTAGAGGTTCTAAACACTTAAAGAGATTATTCTGAGACATCAATCATCTTCCTTTAACTGAAATTCCATGTTTTGCTACAATTTATAAGTTAGCTTTGAATTGGCTTTCTTCCTAAGATACTATGCTAAATCGTATAACCATTCCTCCAAAATATGTGCGCAAGATATGGTATATAAAATCTTCATACAGAAAAACTATGAAGACAATGCTGTCAATGGGAATGACCAATTAGGGTAATAATAAAAGTGAGTTTTAGTTCAAATAATACAGCAAGACAAATGACAGGCCTTTCCTTTAGAGTCAGAAAAAGAAAAAGTGAGACTTCTAACTGATGTGACTGATGCTTAGGAAGTATAGAAAGAGAAGAAGCACAATAAAGTCCAAGACATTAATATTTGCTTAGAATATTTTATTTTTGTTTTGCCATTGCAAAGATAGTAAGCTTCCATTGCATGACTTACAAAGATGTGAGAGTTTCACATCATTCTGCTATGAAGGATATTACCCAGAAAATATTAATAATGTGACTTTATTAACAGGCAAAGGATGTAAACGTAACCAGTAACACTATTATTCAAAGTGTTTATATATCAATTTCTTCAGATATATCTGGATAATTTGTTTAAAATATAAATATAGCAATCCAACAATAGTACTACTAATTAGACTCTAAAACTGTGTTCTAAGAATCTTTGTTTTAACAAGAATACTGATTCAGAAAGCACATAAAAGATTGACAACCAAATAGACAATGTATAAATCTAAGTGTCATATTTTAATAATGATGAATAATTTCCCACCTGAGCCTTTCTTCAGAGACCTGTAGACAACATCAATCTACTTTTTTTTTGGCTTTCATAAATGGCATTTATTTTGGGTAAAAGCAAAAATATGGAATGCTTCACGAATTTGCATGTCATCCTTGCATAGGGCCCATGTTAATCTTCTCTGTATCATTCTAATTTTAGTATATGTGCTGCCGAAGTGAGCACTCAAGCTACTTTTGACATTTAGGGTCAACTTGCCTGGAAATGATATTCTTTTCTCTTTATCATTTAAAGGATAATGTTATTTTGATATTGTCATGATTATTTCACAGTTAAAGTCACCGTTTGACCCCAAAAGTTCCTCAGAGTATTTCTCACCTCTGCATTCCTGTGAATCAAGGAATTCAACATAAGCGTTATTATTGTATAAAACAGCCACAGCTTTATCAATGGTGAAGGTGGTTGCTGGACATAGATTCACAAATATGCAGGGCACAAAGAATAAGATGACCAGGGTGATGTGAGAGATACAGGTGAACAGGGCTTTGTTCCTCTCCTCTAAGCTGTGAGATTCCAAACAGATTTTCTTTTTTGTATTCTGATATTCAGGAGAAAAACTCTTTATAGACCTTTACTAAAACAGACCAATGATTTAAGAAACTGAGCAAGGACAAAATTTTAAATTTGTATCAGTATAAAATTTTGTACTAAAACCTTCAAAACTTTATAGATAAACCCATCAGACCTTACTTACCTTTTGACTACAAAAAACTTTGTATCAGTATACTATTTGATAATAAAGCCTTCAAAACTTTATAGATAAACCCAATAAATCTTACTTAACTCTGATCACAAAAATTCCTTTTCTGTGCACCTTCTGCACTTTCCTGCTTATCTTATCTCCCACCCTATCTCCTATGTATATCACCAAATGTTTCTGTAATCTGGCTTCCCCATTATCACCCTGGAATCCTTATGATGTGATTTATGACCCAGAAAACTGCCTGCTCCCCTGCACATTCACCCTCATCTTGACTGTAAAAACATCTTGAATAAAAAGCATGCTGGGGATCAGCTTGAGAGAATAGCTTCTCTCCCCCTGACTACTCTCAACCTCCATGCTCAGAGTAATTTCATTGCACCATCATGGCCTTTGCCAGACAGACCCCCACAAGACTTTGCAAGATGGATTCCTTCAGGAGACCATTAAGAGGAACAAATTTAACAGAGATGAGCCCACTATTGGCATTACGAAGAGGCCAAGGATATGAGTGTCCATGCAGACAAGTTTCAATAAAGTGTTCAAGTCACACAGGAAGTGGTCTATGACATTTGGGCTACAGAAGGGCAGCCAGACTGTGAAAAGGATCAGAATGATGGCGTGGACAAAGCCTCTGGCTCAGATCACTCCCATAAGAAGTCCACATGCCTTTCAGCTCATGATGGTTGTATAGTGCAAGGATTTGCAAATGGCCATGTAAAGGTCCTAGGCCATCACTGTGAGAAGGATGATCTCAACTGCATCAAAAAGATGTTCAGCAAACATCTGAGTCATGCATCCCTGAAAGAGATGACTTTCCTCACAGCCATAGAGTTAGTGAGAATCTTAGGAGTCATGGAAGAATAGGAGACATCCATAAGGGATAAATAAGACAAGAAGAAGTACATGGGGAATCCCAGGGATTTGCTGGTCCTGATGGTGATCATGATGAGCAGGTTGTCTGCCAAGGTAACCAAATAGACAATTAAAAACACAGCAAATGAAAATTTCTGAAGTTCTACATTCCGGGTCAAGCCCAGTAGGATAAATTCTGTCACTTTATTCATCTTCTCCATCAATCCAGCTCAGGTGTCAGACAATTTAACTGAAAAATAAAAAGTTAACTTATCCTCAGTAGAGGCACTTTTACTTCCTAAATAAAGGTATCCATGGAGTGTGTTATTTTCCCCAATTTTATGCAATATAAAACAAACAAAAATTATTTCAAGTCTTTCATTTTTATTATGCAGGTATCATCAAAGGTGACATTTACTTTGCTCTGTAATATTTCCTGATTTTAATTTAATTTTCTAAACCAAAAAAATATTGAGTAAGTTTTAAGTTAAGAAAATTGCATACTAACTGCCAGAAAATAAGCTATTTTGTACAACCCATTACAGAGGGTTATAACTACTGACTTGTTATCTGTTGATTTCTAGTAGATCCCTTAATTCTTAAAATAAACCCAATTCTGGTTTTCTTCATCAGCATTTTCTCCGAAAAGAGCTATGGTTATGCTATTTTAGTGAGCTGAAAATTAAAGTGTTTCTGGAAAAGAAAAACTCAATGGAAAAAAAAAAGAATGTTTTATTTCTATTACATACTAATGTGCATCTGTCTGTCAAGGACATCTCTCTGAGCAGAACTTCTTCTGATAATAAACTATCCCAGATAGTAGACTCATGAAACCTCGAAATTTAAAAGGAATTTGGGTATTGGAGAAATAGGGGAGATTAGTTACTCCCGCCCATTTCCATTTCAATGGGACTCACAGAAATCTTAGAAGCTTTTTAATTTTCTTATGGAACTTTGTCTGATACCTTGATAAGGACCCTAACAACAGGGTATCCACTTTTAAAGCTAGAAAAGCAAATGCAATTACCAAGACATCAGCAGTAAATTAGAGGTCCCCTGAATGAGAAAGCTGCAGAAACTAATCGTTCTGGCCTTTTCTCAGAAAATCGATGCTCAGTCCAGAGCCAAATATTTTGGTAGTTAATACTCTGACTTCCTCCTCAGACCGTTTTACTCAAAGCCCAGGTCTGGTCCCAGTATCAAGGAGAGACACTGCCTTTCTGATTATCTCTGTCCAGAAATCTTCACAGTCCATCCTTCTCAGCACATTCAGTTCTCATTCTATGAAGAGACAGTTTTATTCAAATGAGTGTGTCATCCTTGTACTAGTTCCTCAAGGGAAGAATAATTAATTTTAGGAGTACTTGCCAAAATGGTAAGCAAACATTTATCCCTTCACCTAGAGCCCCTCTGACCAGTAAATGGAATTTTTGATAAGGGTTAAAAATCATCTACAGGACTGGGGTAATCATCAAGCTGGAGTCAGAATCCGGATTCTTTATTTCTATTATTTTCATCAAATATACGTTGAACATCTAAAATTGACCAGACCTGTATTAAACACAATACATGTAATGACCTTTGTTGTGGGTACTGTTATTATTCCCATTTTAAAGATGAAGTAACTGAGACTTTAGGAATTTAAGTAGTTTACTCAAGTTCAACAGACAGCAGAGGGCTGAACTGAGATTTGCACCCATCTTTTTTTTCCCCAACCCTCTTCTTCCTTTCTGTTTCCAGACTAGCTCTGTGAGTATGCTCAATTTGCTTAATTCATATCAGTGTGGTCATGTAATATTTGTCTTTAAGTGCCTGACTTGCTTCACTCAACCAAAGGTTTTCAGTATTCATCCAAGTTATCCTGTGTGTTAATACTGCATTCTTTCTTACAGCTGAGTAATAGTCCATTGTAGGTATATAACACAATTTGTTTAGCCATTCATCTGCCTCATCCATGTCTGCCTCAACAACCCAAGCAATATCTCTATCATGATCCAAGAACCTCCACTAATAAAATAATGTATACTATTAAAAATGATAATTCTGTAAACCTGCAACCTCTCTAATAAATGGAAAAAATGTATACAGACAAGGTGTTATATGACTGTAAAATGGGAACATAGTTTACCTGGGGTGGGGATGAGGTGCACAAGGAAGGATTTCTTAATGAAGTGATATTTAAACTGAAACCAAAGATATTGTCCAAGATTTAGATTAGGAAAGTAAGTGTGAGCTTGTGACCATGTTTATGAAAAGAGCTGGACCATGTAATTTGATGAACAGTAAACAAGGTTCCTGTGTGCACCCATTATTTACCTAGGTGGTTCCATCTTGTCAGGAGTGATGTCCAATCCATTGCGTTTTCTTCAAAGGCACTTTTAATTATACTAACAGCTTTTATTGTCACATTCTTGGGCTGTAAATTACTTGAACAGATGAGTTAAAACACATGTAGCAATGAATTGCCTCAGGCATAAACCTTTCACCTAAGTATGGGCCAACACAGTTTAGTAAAAACCACATAGACTTTGGATAAACACAGACTCTGTCTCTATAATCTAAGCTGCGCATGAATATATATATATAATTCATGATAATTGAGATAAATTACTTAGCCTTTCTTTGTCTCAATTTCTTTATTCCCAACATGTGACTAATAACACATGTTCTGGTTTGAAGATTCTTGTGCCTACAATAAGAAATTCATAAACACCAGCTATTCTTTTCACAAACTTGAAAAAATCCCAACTTCTCAAATTTGAAATGAAATTTTCCCTGACCCATTCACAATCTGTTTTCAAGTTGACTAAAGAAATCTATCAGCTCAAACATTCTTCATAAATTATTTCCCACCACAGAATAACATGGTCACTCTGTCTCCCTGGAGCTGTTTACCCAGCAGGACTCATGTGCTGAACCCTGCATTTATTGCATCTTGAAATCCATTATTTTGTTTATGGTAAAACCCTGGGTTGGTCTTCACAGTTGAGAATGATTAATAGATTTCAGGTTTTATTCCACTTTTTCAGAATAATTGAGAAGCTGCTATAACAACAGATATATATATATATATATAATGTTATCTTATTGTGTGTTTCATTTACATTTCCCTAGTTACTAATGAGTTGATTGTCACTTCATGACTTTATTCACCACATGGCTTTTGTTCTCTGAAATAATTCCTCATGTACTTAACATTGATTGTTAGTCTTTTTTCTTTTTGGTTTGTAAGAGTCCATTGGGTATTCTAGACAATTTTTTGTCTGTTGTCTGGAAAAAAATCATCTAGTTATGACTTGTGTTATCATGTATTTAGGGTACATTTCAAAAACATATGTATTTAATTTAAATGTTGATGTTTGTATACATTTTTCTCTTATGATAAAAACTTATTGTGTTTTCTTTAAGAGAAATTAATATATCCAAGGTCACAAAGATATTAACCAATGTTTTCTTCAAAATATTTTAAGTATTTTATATTTAAATTCTTAATCTAACTGATATTGAGTATGATATTCTTGTCAACCCCGGTTTTGCAAAGATATGTTTCTGTTTTCTTTGGGAATGTTTGCTCTTTTTACTTTTATCTTTAGGTTTATGATTCATCTCAAATTAACTTTTGTGTGGTATTAATTAAAATTTAACATTTATTTTATCCATCTGGATATCCAGTTATTAAAATGACTTTTGTTGAAAAGATTTTCTATTTCTGATAATGTATTTAGCAAGTTTTAGTGAAAATCAATTGATATTATACATGCAGGCCATTTCTGTACTCTCTATTCTGTTCTATTGATTAATATGTTTAACCTTATGTCAATACCATATTGTATTGATTACTGCATCTTTATAGTACGTCTTGAAATCTAGTAACGTAGATTTTCAAAATAGAATTCAGGCACATCATACATAGGATTTCTACCTAAGTATTATGTTTTTTTTCTAACTGGAAATAGTGTTTTCCAATTTCATCTTCCAATGTTTTCATTGGTGATGTAGAAAACATAATTTATTTTTTATATTGACCTTTTACTCAACAATGTAATTAAATTCACTTATTAGTTCTAGTAGTACTTTTTCTGCATACACAACCATATAATTTGCAAATAAAAACAGTTTAATTATTCCTTTCTAAATTCTTTGCATTCTTTCTTTCTTTTTAATGCACTGTATAGCACTCACCATAAAATTTTGGGTAGTATTCTGGAAAGAAAACATCACTACCTTTTTTCCTGTTCTTGGTGAGAAATAGTGCAATATTTCACAATTAATTTATTGTAAGCTTTTTATTGATGCCTATTATCACATTCAAGATGTTTAATTTCTATTATTAAATTGCTGCAAGTTTTTATCATTATTGATTTTGAAGTTCTCCAAAGCTTTCTACTTCCACTGAGATGCCTATGGAAATTTTTCTTTCCTTTTGTTTACTGCTAAATTATATTGACTTATTTTCTAATATTAAACAAATCTTACATTTCTTAGATAAACTCCATTTGGTCTTGATATAATATCCTTTAAGAATATTACTAATTACTTGACATCACCAATAATGGCAATGCATGTGCCTCCAAAAGTCTATTGCTTCAATTAAACAATGATTAAGCTGGCAAAAAACTGTCAAACTCATCTTTTTAAAGACTGCAGTCAAATCAAGAAGCTACAACCACCAAAAGTATGCTTAATAGACATGAAGGTTTTAAAAAATTCATTAGAGCATGGTGGCATTTTAACTTACCCACCCATCATTCCCTATTTCACACCTCAAAGGCAGGCGTGAGGGTGACAGTTCATACTGCTGGTATGTTGGGACCATATGGATCATAGTCTTAAAAAATGATCTGTCTGGTGAGTCCCTGCAGAATTAACTCGGGCTTGACATTATTTCACCTGCCTTCACACTTTCTTAATTCTGAAGCAACCTCCTGGGTAGCTTTTGTGCAAAACATCTAAAAGAAAACATACTACTACAGATGCCCACAGGAAGGGATAATTAGCAAGGAAATACAAGTAAGACAACAATCTGTGAAGGAAGAGGTTGTGGGAAGAAATACATGGTGGTAAAATGACTTTGGAAGGAGCTTGTGTATAACAGATAATAGAACCTACATGCATGTTCCTGGCTAGATGTATTTTCAAGAAAGTGCTGAGAAGACACAAGCCTTTTGGTTCTGGGTGATACTTAGGCTCTGCACAACAGGAAATGAAGGATAAAGCAGCTTAGCTAAGCATTCAGGGAGCACTCTACATGGAGCAAGAACTGGAAGAGTATGTATTTTTACTACAAGTGCTTAAGGAAATCTTTGATAAATTATAGCTTAACACTAAGCTAACAGAACAGACTTCAGTGACCACACATGATAAAGAATATAGTCTGTACCAAAATAATGTAAAATAGTCACCTAAACAACAGTACACCCATAAAAACAACACAAACAAACGACTAAAGATAGGGGCAGTTCTGATTTTCAGAAATGCATTACAATAATCAAAATGATGTTTTCAGCTCAAAAAATAAAAATAATAAGTCATGCAAAGAGGCATATGTGCATAGCCCATTCACCAGGGAAAATAAAGAAAGAAAGTATTGGAAACTGTCCCTGAAGAACCCTACATGTTGGAAAGCTGAGAAAAATATTTTAAATCAACTATGTTACATATGCTTAAAGAGCAAAAGGAGAGATGCCACTGGGGGAAAATGACAGAGTCGGAAGCTTCAGGAATCAGTCTCTCCACCAAAACGAGTATCGAACTGGCATGAACTTTTTGAATCAACCACTTTGAAACTCTAGAGTTTAGGGAAATACTGTGCAGCATTCAGGGAGGAATGGGAGGAAGCAGTTGGTAAATTGTAATAAAGACTGGTGTATTATACCTTCCTTGCAGTGGTTACCACTCCCCTTATCTTAGTCTTATGACCAGTAGCAATAGGGACTGGAGCTTCAGCTCCTGGCTCAGTACCATGATGGCACCTAAAAAACTAGTCCTCCAAACTCTGGGAATATGTGGATGGACTGATCCCAAATCTCAACCTTTGACCAGATGGTTCAAATCACCCAGGGCCCACTCTGAGGGTGACCACTGTTCCAACCCCTCTGAGGCAATGGCGGCAAAAAAACATAAAGGAAGGTAACATTCCTCAAAACTTTGGAAAACAGTTAAAGGACTCCATTAAGCAGGCAAATGTTGAATTAAGAAAACATAGCTTCAAAAGCCATAGAAGTTCCAGGCAGACTTGCTACCCCCTCCCTCACCCTCTCCACAAAGCACTCTACTCCACAAAGTAGAACCAGATTGCACTCACATTAGGTGTACCTGGCCCTATTCTAAAGGGTGCAGAGTGGCCCCTGTGTGCATACTAGGGTGCATGTAGATCAGTGTCAATCTAACAGGAGGTAGACTGAGACATTGAGCCAGGGAAAGTGCTTGGTCTTACCCTCTCAGAATTTGTCCTGAGGGCAGAGAAGTACCTTTTTGACAGCTGGGACAGTGTGAAAAACAATTAAGTTGAATGGCTTGGGGCAAAGTATTAAGTGCAATGAGTGACTCCAAATAGCACCCAGAATTGTGAGGAAGTCTGTTCCAAAGAGGAGAAGGGCCAACTCATTCAAACACCAGTGAACTGTAATTCCAGGGCCTTTAGAAAGCACAGGCTCAAGAAAAGAAGCAGGTTCCTCCACCCTGGCTAGAACCAGGCCCAGATAAGGCAGAGAGGAACCTGCACTTCCAATTTGCCTCAGGGTTATCTGCTTGATAAGAGAGTTAAACTCCAAAGGAGACCTCCAGCAAAAGCAGAGTGAATTTGCAAAGAGAGTGAATGGTGTGTTTTGCCTTAGTTTGTTTGTTTGGATTAGCTACTAGCATTCAAAAAAATCTGTTATATCACTAGCTATATACAAACTTAAGGAGCAGGCCAGGGACTAAATCCTAGAGTTAACACTTAAATCCTGAAACAGTGTCTTAAAGAATAAAAGCAGCATAATGATATAAATACCTGTGGTAAAGTTAACCATATGGATAATTATAAATGCCAGTATTATTTCATTGTCTTCTTTATTATGTAACTCCAATTCTTGCTTCATATAGGTGCTAAAAATACAAACGAATTAAAAGTATGATAAATTGATGGCTTTGGATATGCAATGTACAAAAATATCATTTGTAACAAGTACAAAATAAGTGAGGGAGATAGAGAGGTATAGGAACTGTGTAGGTATAACATTGAAATTAAGTTGGTATCAAATAAAAAATGATTGTTATAGATTTAGCATGTTAAAATTTATACCCATTGTGACCACAAAGAAAATACATGAAAAATACATTCAGAAAGAAATGATAATGAAATCATAAATGGTACAATTTAAAAAGCCAAATAAATATGGAAGTCAGAATTAATGGAAGAGTTGAGAATCAAAAAAAAGATATACAGCTTACAAATGCAAAATTGTAAGATGGCAAAAGAAAGTCTTGCATTATCAATAGTAACTTTACTCCAAATTAAAAAGACAGAGATTGGTAGAGTTGATAAAAAACATGACCCAAGTATTTGTTGTTCATAAGACATTTATCTTAAATTTAAAAACATAAGGAGTTTGAAAGTGAAAGGATGAAAAAAAAATATAACATGAGTGTAGTAACCAAAAGAGAGCTGGGGTAGCTATATTAATATCAGATAACATAAACTTTAAGTCAACATCTGTTACAAGGCACAAAGAGGTTCACTTAATACTGATAATGGATCAATACAACTATAAGACACAACAATTATAAATATGTATGTACCTAACTTCTAATCCCCGAAATATACAAAGCAAATATTGACAGATTTGAAAGGAGAACCATACAGCTCTACTTTTATAATTTGAGATTTCAATACACCATTTTCAGTAGTAGAAAAGACATCTAGATAGGGTTTAATAGAGAAAAAGAAGACTTGAATGATACTCTAAACCAGCTAAACCTAAGAAACGTTTATAGAACACTTCACCCAACTGCAGCGGAATAAAAAATATTCTCTAGTGCACGTGGATCATTCTCCAGGATCGATGATATATTAAGTCACAAAACAAGTCTCAATAAATTAAAAAATATTGAAATCATACAATGTTTCTTCTACAACCACAATGGAATGAAGCTAAATATCAATAACAGGGGAAGAAATGGAAAATTCACAAATATGTGGAATTTAAACAATGTACAACCAGAAAGAAACAATGGGTCAAAGAAGAAATGACAAGAAAAATTAGAGAACATTCTGAGGCAAATTAAAATGATAACCCAACATATAGAACTTATGGAATGTAGCAAAGGCAGTGCTGAGAAGGAAATTTATATCTCTAAATGTTTAGATTAATAAGGAAGAAAACAGAATTTTCCTCAAAAGTAGGGAATTTAGAAAAAGAAAAAACCAAACCCAAAATGAGCAGAAGGAAAGAAGTAAAAATTAGAATGGAGATAATGTGAGGTAGAGAATAAAAAATAATAGAGAGACTCAATAAAACTAAAAGCAGTCTCTTTGAAAAGATCATTAAAATTCACAAGATTTTACCTAGACTCACAAAGAAAAAAGAGAGGATACAAATAAACAAAATCAGAAATGAAAAGAGAGACATTACTACAGAAGTTAAAAGAACTATAAGAGGAAACTATGAGCAATTGTTAGCCAAAAATTTGGATAACCTAGATGAAATGGACAAATCATTAAAAGCACACCATCAAAACTGACTCAAGAAGAAATGGCGAATGCAAAGACATCTTTAGTAAGTAAGAAAATTGAATAAGTATTCAAAAACCTCTTGACAAAGAAAAGCCAAGGACCAGATGATTTCACTAGTGAATTCTACTAGACATTTAGAGAAGAATTAAAAGCAATATTTCTCAAACTCTTCCAAAAAAATAAAGTGGATAGAACAATTTGATGCTTTGAACCTGCATGTACCCCAGAAAAGTATATTCATTCTTAAGTTTAATCCACTCATTTGGGTGTGGAATCATTATAAGTAATATCTTTTGATGAGTAGGATCTTAAATTATGATATGATGCACCTTATTCAGAGTGTTTAATTTTCTTAGTGGGGTCCTTTATAAGAGAAAGGAATTCAGATGAAAAGAAAAAGCTACAGAAGCAATAAGCTAAAAGCAATGAGACCTTTAAGAGTTGCATTGTAAAAAAAGGAAGCGACTAACAGATGCTGCCATGTGCCTTGCCATGTAACAGAGGAGAGCAGGATCACAGATAACTGGTCTTCAGAAAGAAAGCATTGTCTTGATGATGCTTTGATATGGACAATTTCAGTGCTTCAAAAGAGTAATCTTGTAAGCTAATAAATTCCCCCAATTAAAGTTAATGCGTTTTATGGTATCTGGGTTTTTATGGTATTTTCGCAAACTAAAACACTTCCTAACTTATTTTATCTGGCCAACATTAGCCTGATACAAAAGCCAGACAAACCTACCACAAAAAAGATAACTACTAGCCAATATCCTTATATAGATGCAAAAATCCTCTGCAAAATACTAGCAAACCAAATCCAGAAGTATGTTAAAAGGATTATACACCATGACCCAAGTAGGTTTTTCCCCAGGAATTCAAGTATGGTTCAAAATATAAAAATCAATGTAACTTACCACAAAAATTGAATGGGGTGAGTAGATTAGGAAGGGCAGATTAGAATACACAGGGCATGTAACTATGAATCTTGTCATCCAATGCGTCACGACAGGGGAGTGTCATGTGCTCCAGGGGGATGGGGAGGAAGGAACAGAAAAGATCAAATGGGGTATTTAGTGGTCATGGGAAATGTTTTTCATTACCTTAGAGTAATGGACACAGGACATGGTAAATATCATCGAAAATTATTAAAATGTACCATCTAAATTGTAAACTATACTGTAAACAATTGACAATGTTTAGTAGCTATGTTTCAATATCTGTATAACAGTAACAACAATGCAACCATTCACACACAAAAAAAAGGTTTTAATATGGGGTGAGGAAAGGGGAAAGAGGTTGGGTATATGAGAGTCTCTAGTATTCTGTGTGTGACTTTGCTGTGACCTAAAACTTCTTTGAAAATTAAATGAAAATTTGGGAGACACTGGGGAATGAGAGGGGGAAGGTGCAACGGTACAGACTGGACATCTGATAATGCAGTGATAAAAGGAGAAAAATAATTTAAAAAAATTTTTTTTCCCATTTTTTGAATGTCCCAATCTGTTAATTATATTATACTTTTAGGTTTTTTTTCTGAGTTTCCATGTATTTTATCTCTTGCATTTAAGCTTATCATTATTATTTCATTTTCCTATTAATTGTATTTGGTTATTATATGGGCTTCATCTTCAAAGAAAGTTTAGATCACAGAAGGGTTATAATGGGGGCTGCAAAAGAACATTGGTGGGGAGTGTTTGTGATGGGGGATTCATGGGAGGAAGTTCATCCGACTATACATGAAAGATAAATAAAATTGTTCAAATGATTAAGGGATGGGGCATGGTCATGGTGGGTAGACAATCACTCAATAAATGAGGGAATACTGAATTCCCAGCCTGAAGAGCTCTGCCACATTCCCCAAGGGAGCAGCAACAGTCCCCTGAGGGCAGGGGCAGTGTCTGGCAAAAGAGGATGGTCCACTGATGTGTTCTTGTTATTGATAACTAGCCTTATGAGTCTTTGCTCTTGTAATTGAAAATTAGCCTATTGTTATGGGGTGCCTAAGGGTTGCAACCTGAAAACCTCCTTGTTGCTCAAATGTGGCCTCTCTCTAAGCCAAACTCAGCATATGAATGCACTACCTTCCCCCCAGTGTGGGACAAGACTCTCAAGGATGAGCCTTCCTGGCAACGAGGGATTAATAGCAAGTGCCAACTGACAATACGACTGGAAAAAGACCTTGAATAAAAGGGGGAAAAGGTAAAGACAAACGAGTTCATGTGGCTAAGAGACTTCAAAGAGAGTCGGGAGGTCATCCCAGAGGTAACGCTTTTGTACACCTCAGTAGGATCTCATAGAACACCAAAGTGGATATCACCACATACAGAGGGGCTCCTGAGACACCCAGGTCCTATAGAAAGGGGAATAGTCCCAGAGATTGATGCCTTATCAGTGGGCTCTACTTTGGAATCTGTGCTCCTGAGAGTGACAGAGTTGGACTCAAATAAGGCCTTCCTAGACATGGTCCATCAGTCCCTACTATTTAAAACTATATGTGATGCTGGAGTTTGTAGCTGTACTTCCAAAGACTGGAGTCTCTGGCCTGCCCATGTGATAGCTGTGCCTGAAATCTTGATGGAGCTGCGACTCCTACTCTACAGCTCAATGGACTCACACAAGTCACCGGGTGAGGAGAGGAGGATGGACAATGGCCATCCCAGGGAATGGAGCGAGCCTGCAGCTGCAGGCAGGATAATCCCATCCACCATATCCATGGGATATAAGCCCACTCTCACTTAGAGGTGGAGTGGATATCACCATCCCAGACTCCTCAGGATTGGGGGAAGTGCTATGGACAAGAGTGGACTTATGGTATTCTGTTGTAGACATATTGTGATTCAAGCAATGGAAGAAATTATAACAGTGAGGTGGAGGCAGTGGCCACAAGACACTTTCAGAGCAGGGAACAGAAAAACAGCTGTAATACAGGGGCTTTTTCAGGACTTGGGAATTATCCTGAGTGACATTACAATGACAGATATACACCATTTTACATCAGCATATACCATGCAGAACTGTGTGGGAAAGAGTGGTCCATGCTTAGTGGCAAAGCCCCAGGATGTGTATATCCATTGCAGGTGATGTGCCACACCAATGAAAGATGTTTATGTGGGATGTTATGGGAGGTGTGGGAGGTGGGGAACATGGGAATCCCTGTAATTTTTGTGTAACATTTATGTAATCTAAGCATCTTTTGAAATATATATATAAAAATAACATTTATGTAAGCAAATGCACATATATGCATATATATTTATATATCATTTTACAATATTGGTTTGTATTGTGAAAAATTTGA